>JAOTRH010063492.1:0-18432 GCA_034768845.1 Heliamphora exappendiculata | reverse complement strand
GAAAGATTATGTATATATATATATACACACACACACATACGGATAGCTCTGATACCATAACCAGGCCCAATAAAATCTGAATCTTGATTAATCTTAATTATTGAGAAGATTAAGATTAATCAAGATCCAGATTATATTGGGCCTGGTTATGGTATCAGAACCATCTGTGTATAATTAGTTGTAGGTATTCTCGTCGTAATAAAGGGAACCATCAATGGCAAGACTTAGGAGCATTGGGTTGTAAGTCTTCTTTTGTGTCTGTAAGGCCAGAAAGTCTCGTATTATTGACTGTTTACTTGTTATTAATTATATATTATGGTTATGATTATCAAATCATTTCCCAATCTAATCTCTTGTGAAGGTTCATCCAGATCTTCTCAAATAATTAATTAAAGTGAATTAGATGTAGAAAATATTGAAATTTTTTTAACAAATTGGTCTATGCCTAGAAAAAATATAAATGAATTATATGATAAGAAATTTGAATTAAAACAAACTTATAAAATTAAAACGGTAGAACAAATTTTACCAATAACTAATCAAAATCAAATATTTCAATTATTAGATATCGAAATGATTAAAAAATTCCAAAAATATTTTAATTTTTTACATTTAGGATTAATACATGTTGAAATTAAACCAATGACAATATTAAATTTAAATAAATCAATAATTTGTTCTTTAGTAGATTTAAGACATAATAATATTTTTTTTTTTGGTAATTAATTGTAACATAAAAAAAAAAAATGCATGCTTACAAGGGGCATATCCCAGGTAAATACATCAGTAACATAAAGGGAGAAAGTTCTCTAACCAAGTCAACCCCATATAACAATCACTACCCTAAAAAACAAAGGACCCAATCCCCGCTTGAAAGCGGGGGAAACTAGCTAATAAAACATGTTCCATGCACAACCCACATGGATGGGCAAAACTTACTGACAAAACAAACATAGTAGTCATAGGACACCTATCTAAAATCAAGGAACTGGCAAGGACAAAGAAGTTCCACTGACCCAAACCAAGGTAAGCCCAGTCTCACAGGGATAGTCTCACTCCCCAACCAATATGGGGAAAGGATAGAAACAGGAACACCACTGTTGATGAGAGCAGAATATCCATACCAGAGCTGGAACCTCAATCAAGACAACCATCATTGGGAAACACCAGCATCTGAGAGAACGGCAATACATGACTCCCAAAAACTCCTCTTTAGCCCAAAAAAGAACAACAATATAGCTGAGAAGACGTCATAACCCTGGCGGCTTAGGAGGTCAAAGCAAGTTGGTACTCAAAACCACGACGCTAAGGCGTTTGAGAAAGGCCAGCTCCAAGGGAACCTCAGCTCAAAATCAGAAGGCCAGTCCCTAATCAAAACCGCCATCGGCCCCACCTCCACACCCTAGCCAACATAGCCTAGGCAGCTGAGGAAATGAGCACCTCCCAGACCATATGACAGCTCTATCAATGAAGCCCTTAAGGACCATCACAATCAAAATTTATCTCAATTAACAACAGATAAAAAACCCCAGCCATAGAAAGGACTGACAACAAAACCACCAAGGATCAAGGCACAGGTCCAAAGGACAACCGAAAGGGAACCAACAGAGGTCGAAGAGCAAAGTACCAGAGGTAGATGGGCCCCCAGCCAGCCAACAGAAGCAACGACAGATCAGCCCCAAAAACTCCAGCTCAAATTCGGCCAAAACAAAAAATCAACCTCCCCTACAAGTCGGCAATAAGTTAAGGGTAGAACAGTGCCAGAGAGTCTGGCTAAGAGGAAACCTAGTCCATCCCAAAGGAATCTCTTCCATCGTATCCAGACAAAGCAGACTATTAGCTAGAACCCCACTCAACGAGCCACCAAAGACCCCACCATAGGTACCCAGCTAGAAGTACAGACAGGTCCTCATCTAAACGAAAGCAACCACAGGTCTTCAATAGGTAACACATACCCCGGAGGCAGGGGGAAAGGAAAGGAGAAACAAAAGCTCGAGTAAGAAAGAACCAAAATGGACTTCCAACGGGAGGTACGAAGGAGTCGTCCAAAGAGACCTTAATCCAGAGGTACCCATATAGGCAATCAAAACACAGGTCCAAAGGACAACCGAGAGGGAACCAACAGAAGTCGAAGAGCAAAGTACCAGGGGTAGATGGGCCCCCGGCCAGCCAAAAGAAGCAACGACAGATCAGCTCCAAAAACTCTAGCTCAAATCCAGCCAAAACAAATAACCAACCTCCCCTACAAGTCAGCAATAAGTTAAGGGCAGAATAGCATCAGAGAGTCTAGCTAAGAGGAAACCTAAGCCATCCCAAAGGAATCTCTACCACCGGATCCAGACAGAACAGACCATAAGCTAGAACTCTACTCAACGAACCACCAAAGACCCCATCATAGGTACCCAGCTAGAAGAGCAAACAGGTTCTCATATAAACCAAAGCAACCACAGCTCCTCAAAAGGCAACAGAAGCTCGAGCAAGAAAGAACCAAAATGAACTTCCAACGGGAGGCACGAAGGAGTCGTCCAAAGAGACCTTAATACAGATCAACCCATATAGGCAAACAACAACAGCCGATAATTAATCCAGCATCAAGTCAAGAGGTGAAGCTAACAGCCACAAATAGATTCAAAGAACTAACAAGGCCAAGAAAAATCACAGACCCAACCAAGGAACTCAGCCTCACAGAGATAGTCACACACCCCAACCAATGGGGAGAAAAGATAGAGACAAGAACACCTCAGGTGATGATAGCAGAAAACCATACCAGAGCTAGATCCTTAATCCAGACAACCATCATTGGGAACCAACAACAGTCGATAGTAATAGCCCAACCCAAGACTTGCCAAAGAAAATACAGCATCACAGATAAGCAACGTTTTCCCGGGTGCGACGGAAACACTCTCCCGGTGTGGAAGGATGGAAAGGGAGACACTGAGCTAACAAAGAAAGACGATAAGAGAGCCAAAACACACAACAATACATGACTCCCCACAACTCCTCTAAAACCCTGACTCGAACACAAAGAATTAGCATAATCACAATGTATCCCGCCTGATCAAAGAGAACCTCATACGTCTAAGCCCCGCAGGTTCCACTTGCAAACATTCCACTGAATAAATAAACCCAATCCAACGAAGCCCACAAATTCAAAACCAATTGGCACCACTCTACCAAGACGAGAAATACCAACAGTCCAGAATTAATCACAAATAAACACCATTAACCAATTTGCAAAACCAAACTATCACCTAACATACCCCAGCAAACCCAGAAGTCGGGCCCACCATTTACTTGTACCAGCAAGTCCCAAACACCGGGCCCGCCACTTACTATATGAAAAGAAATATTACGGGGCCCATACACCACTAACCTACTGGGCGTGTGTCCCATTTTGTAAGTTGGGGCCCACACCTGCTTCATCAATGAAGCCTAGCCTGAGGATCCATCCCCCCCATCGCTGGTATGAGAACCCACGGGTTTGAGGAAAACCAGTGGAAATCACCCACAGTTTTGCCCAAACCGAAGTGATGTGTGTGGGGGGAATAAACCGCAAGTCATAGCTGGACTGACCATGTGGGACCCAGGTCAGCTCCATCGAAACACTGAACAGCGCCGTTTGACCTACCGGTGTCAGCAAAGCTTGCGGCACAGCAGGGCAATAACACTGTCTGCTACATAGCATGTGCCCATCAACCCCCACGCGCCAAACTAGTGCGTGAGTTTCCCGTCATCTTCTACGTTGGGCATCTAGACCAGATCGGGTACAAAAAAACATCCACCGGTTGAAACAGACCAAAAATCCAGAAATCTACTCCCCTCTTGGTCGGTGGTTCTTATATTCACAGAACCCAAAGCTTCGGCAAGCGCTGAACAGGTAATCACATTAAAAAGAAAACCGAATTTGATAACAACCCAGATTTAACCGAACTGGAAGCAAAACTTCATAATAACCACAAAATCATCTTCTCCTCTATGAGAACCAGACTAAACAACTCTTCCACAAACTGTAGTTGATAGCTCGGGATCAGAAAGCATTAACAAGAAATTAAAAACCACCGAAGCTAGAAATCTCCATTAATTAACGGGATAACTCAGCTTCACAAAAAGAAACCTGTCTTCTTCTCCGCAACACACCACCATGGCTGAACTTCATATGCTCCACCATTAATGGTAGATGCTTTATTCGGCCCATCATCTTCTTCATACGAAACATTAGCTAAAGTAAATCCATATCGAGTGTGGACTTGCAAGCGCCATTAACAAAACTTCATAAATTTTCAGATATACAAAGAGCTGATTCCACCAGAAAAATACTTTAAAACAGGATATTAGCTTCGGGCCCTCTCTAACCATGTAAACTTGAAGCTCCAGGTATAAATAACAATAACAACAGAAATTAAAATACCGAACCAGAGCCATGTAAATCGCAAGGTTCTGGACGGACAACCTCCATGATGTAGATCCATTGTTCGAGATGACTGGACCGCCAGTATGCATCTTCCCAAATGGAAGCGAAACACCGTTAAGCCGGGGTTACCAACCGTGCTCTCCAGTACCTGAGATACACCCCCACCATTGCCATGGGTGTGATCCGAAGGCAACTTAGAACGTGAAGCACCATTGACGCCTTTGGTAGAGCTTTTTCTAGAGAGAAAAGCTCTCAACATAATAGTTATTTTGATTTTTTATTAGGAATAATAAAAATAAATCTTGTCCATGTTTGAGTGTATTTTGAATATTTTTTTAATTTTAAAATATTACTTTATGATTCAATAATATTAAAAATTTTAACATTACAAATACAAGCAAAAAAATATAATATGAATGTTTTAACATTAAATTTACAAATTACTTATTGTGTATATTTAAAAACTGTGATAACATTCTTTCCAATGTTTAAACGTATAACAAGCTCATATGGTTCTACAATCATATTCTAATCAAATTTAAATCATTCTCAAGTAATAACTCCTAAAATTATTAAATGGCATAAAGTTGAAGAAACTGATTAACAAGATAATAATTAGTAGATGAATCAATTAATGTCGTCACAAAATCATCAAACATCAACAAATCCTGATTCTATTATAGAATTTTCAGATGGATCTATTGCCATACAATTTTCTCCACGTTTATTTAAATCTGTCCAACAATCTAAAAGATCACACACACCTTTAATTAGAAGGTCCAAATAAATGAAATCACAACAATTTTATACACTTAATTCCTCAATTAATAAATTCTTACAGAAATTTAATAATTCTAATCCTTTTAAAAGTTATACTTTATCTCGCTTAAATATTAAAAATCAAATTCCTCAACCACTATATAGAAATAACTTCAATACTAATGAAGATGAAGAAGATTTTGATATTGATCTAATTACTTTAAATATTAATGTTTTAACGATTAATAATTTCATAATTGATACCGAAGAAATTATGAAAGAATACATGGCACCCTATAATTCCTATAATCGTATATGTTTCGTACATAATAATATTATTGATCAAGAAAAAGATATTAAAAATCAATATATTGAATATTTAAAAGACAATCAAATACATATTAGATTTTTCCCTTGGTATTATCATGTTTACTGTCTTGACAATCAAATAATCATCTCCAATAAATTATTAACATCGTCTATTAATATGTTTGAGAAAAAATGGACAAACTTAGATAGTACCGAAACTCACTCCATTCATCCACCCAGTAAAACACATATATTACCTTATGGTGTCAAAATACGCCCTTATGCTGAATCTGATCAACATCTTAATCATCAATTAAATTATACGAATACTTGTTTCCAAATCCCGGGAGAACAGGCTACTCGTGTTGAAACCTCTCTACAAGTTATGGAAAACTCTTCTTAAGTTACCAATCAATTACATATTAAATTAGATACTATTTACAAAATTGTTAAAAATTAGATGTTATCAATTAAATTTTACGAATACTTGTCTCTAAACCTTAGGAGAACAGGCTACTCGTATTGAAACCTCTCTACAAGTTATGAAAAACTCTCCTCAAATTACCAATCAATTACATATTAAATTAGATACTATTTACATAATTGCTAAAAATATAGATATAAGATATGAAACACCTAATACGAATGCCCATACTCCAATAACATCAGTCCCGTCTATTATCACTCCCCCACCTAAACCTAAATATAAATTACAAAATATGTCACAAGAATTTATTATTCAATTACAAAAATTATTACAACAAATACAAACTTCTACAGCCGCAGCCTCTCCTTCTTCTAAAAGACACACTGATAAATAACCTAAATCACATGAAAAAGATAAAAAAATCAATTCATATGATAAAACATGATAACCAAGAATTACAACAATTATATGAACAATTCATTGAAAACCCCAATCAAATTCAAGAAACATATATTACTCCAAAACCAGCTACAAAAAATTATTATCCACGACCTACACCAATAGATCTACAATTTGAAAAAAACCCATATTCATTAGCATTTAATGGCAGTAATTTAATAGAATGGAATTTAGATGAAAAAATAGACTATCAAATAATCGAAATGGAACAACATATGATGAAGGCAGCAAATGCAGCATTGGCTCAAAATACATCTAATAATGATGCCAATATAGGAGAAATGCTTATTGCAAGATTCTCACGCCAACTCAAATGTTGGTGGGATAATTATTTATCTGATGAACAAAAAATAAAGATTTTTTCATCCGTTAAACGTAATGAATATGAATTAGTTATTGAAGAAAATGATTTACCTGTAAGTGATTTAATTACTAGCTTAATAACATCTATAATTCAACATTTTGTTGGAAATATTCAAATTGTTCTCGAAAGAGACAAAGAACTATTAATCAATTTAAGATGCCTACACTAACACATTTTAGGTAGTATAAATATGTCTTTTTATCTAAACTATATCAAAGACATGATGCTAATCAAGATTTCTGAAAAGAACGCTTTTTAGCTGGACTTCCAACATTATTTGCTGAAAAGGTTAAAACAAAAATAAGAAACAAAAATCAAGATTTAATCCCATATAATAAATATACATATGGAGAATTAATATCTGAAATTTGTACTAAAAGTTTAGTCCTTTGTAATGATATAAAATTAAAGAACTAATTAAAGAAAGAAAAAAGACTAGGTAAAACAGAATTAAGACAATTCTGTTATCAATTCGGGTATAATACAATAAAATTTCCAATCGATAAACATAAAATCAAAAAGAAGAGAAAATCATATAAATATAATAAATATAAATCCAAGTATAAATATAAACCCATGTATAAAAAATATAACAGACCATATAAAACATATTCATATAGAAATAATAAATATAAACAACAATCTCAATGAAACATGATTCTTAATAAAAATCAAAGATCAACAAACCAAGCAAGTACAAGTAAAAATAATAATAAATGTTGAAAATGTGAAAAATAGGTCATTTTGTAAGCAAATGTAATGCAAAACAAAAAATTAAAGAACTTAATTGTTCTGAGGAATTAAAAACCCAATTATGTAATTTGTTATTAAATTTTAATCCTTTAAGTGATAATGAAGATACTCAATCAGAATATGAATTTGATTATGACAATTCTAATTATTCTCTAGATTTGGAAGAATTGAATCAAGATATTATTACATCTTCAAGTGATTCTGAAGAAGAATTAAAAAACAATCAATGTTGCAATAAATGTCAAAACCAACAAGATTACTATCAAGCAATCCTAAATATGAATAGTTTATCAATTAATATTCTTTCTAAACCAGAACAAGATATACTCGATATGCTAAATTAAATAGATGATCAAGAATTAAGATCTAAAATAATTTTACAATATTTAGATGTAATGACAGATCATATTGAAAGAAGCCCTATCTTACAAAAATTTAATTAAAAAGTTGATTTTAAAAATGTTCTAAAACAACTAGAACAACAACCTAAACAAATACCTACTGTATCTGATATGTATTAAGAACTTAATCAATTAAAACAAGAAGTTAAAAATTTACAACAACGAATTAATCAACTAGAAACTGATAAAGAAAAACGAAAACCAATGTATTTTACTAATGAATCCCAATCAAGTAATATAAAACCTAAAAACACCAAAAATAATACAAATAAAGGAATCATTATTGAAGAACCGACTAAGTCTAATCTTCAAATTAATGACACTAATTTTTCTATGTTAAATCAAATAATATTTCAAAAATGGTATATAAAAATACATTTAGTTATTCATGAAGAATTTATCGTTGATGCATTAGTTCTCGTTGATTCTGGTGCTGATCTCAATTGTATTCGTGAAGGATTAATTTCCACAAAATATTTTTAAAAAACGAAACAAAATTTACACGCAGCTGATGGAAGTACTATAAATATTAATTATAAATTATCCAATGCTTATATTTCTAATCAAAGTATATGTTTACAATCAGACTTTGTGTTAGTAAAAGGTCTTGCTCAACATATGATATTAGAAACACATTTTTTAACAATGATAACTCCATTTAATGTCACCCATCAAGATATATCAACAAAACTCATGAAAAGAGAAGAAATAATTTTTTCATTTATATTTCCACCTCAACCACATTCTTTACAAGAATTAAAAATAAATTTAACTTTTAAATAAAAACAAATACATTACCTACAAGAAGAATTAACATATGCTCATATTGAACAACAAATACAACAATTTGAGACACAACAAAAAATAGAAGAATTTAAAAATTTATTTGAAAAAGACTTATGCTCCAATATTCCTCATGCCTTTTGGCATAGGAAACATCATATTGTCACACTTTCAAATGAACCAGATTTTAATGAAAGAAATATTTCTACTAAAGCTAGACCATTCCAAATGGATCAAATACAACTAGAATATTGTATTAAAAAAATTCAAGATATATTAGCTAAAAATTTAATTCGTCCAAGCCAATCGTCATGGTCATGTGCCGCTTTTTATGTCAATAAAAATGCTGAATTAAAGAGAGGAACACCAAGACTCGTAATTAATTATAAACCATTAAATAAAGTGTTACAATGGATAAGATATCCGATTTCAAATAAAAAAGATTTATTAAATCATTTATATAAAGAAAAAATATTCTCAAAGTTTGATCTGAAATCAGGATTTTGAAAAATCTAAATTAATGAGAAAGATCGATAAAAAACAGCATTCACAGTATCTTTTGGTCACTATGAATGAAATGCCATGCCTTATGATCTTAAAAATGCTCATTCTAAATTCTAAAAAATTATGAATAATATTTTTAATGATCATACAAAATTTTGTATTATTTATATCGATGATATATTAGTATTTTCTTTCTCTATATCACAACATATAAAATATTTACAAAAATTTTATAATATTATAAAAAATAATGGGTTAGTTCTAAGTGCTGCTAAAATGAAATTATTTCAAACAAAAGTAAGATTTTTAAGACATAATATATATCAAGGAACAATAATTTCTATAGATAGATCCATTGAATTTTCAACAAAATTCTCCGATAAAATATTAAATAAAAATTAATTACAAATATTTTTAGGAAGCCTAAATTACATAAAAGAATTTTATCAAGACATACATAAAGATACTAAGTTATTATATCAAAAATTCAAAAAAAATTCTCAACCTTGTACAGATAAGCACACACATGCTGTTCAAAAAATTAAAAAATATGCAAAACAACTCACATGCTTTTGTTTACCTAATTCAAAAGCATTTAAAATTGTAGGAACCATGCTTCGGATATTAGGTATGGTGGTAACTTAAAACAAAGATATCAAGTTCAAGAACAATTAGTTCGTTATACTAGTGAAGTATGGAAACCAGTACAAATAAATTATTCGACTATTAAAAAAGTACTTTTATCAATTGTTATGTGTATAACAAAATTTGAAAGTGATTTATTAAATTCAAAATTTTTATTAAGAATTGATTATAAAGTAGCCAAAGATATTTTGCACAAAGATATTCAAAATATTGCTTCAAAACAAATATTTACTAGATGATAAGCTTTTTTATCTTTATTTGAATTTGATAATGAATATATTAAAGGTGATACTAATTCTCTCCCTGATTTTTTTACTCGAGAATTTTTACAGGGAATTCAAAATCTTTCTACATACACAATGTCTAAAGACAAAGGTCCCATGAAAGATTTCCCATCAAATCCTATTCGCACACAAATGAGAGAATCCTTTCCAAAACCTAAAAACCCTCAACCTTACATTCCCCATGAAACCTTATTTCCAATAATTCCTCTAGAAGAAGAAGATTCTCAAAGTGTGATGAGTGCAAGTGATCAAAATAAACCCAAAATTATTACTTCTTTTATTAGAAAAAATATTCCGCCTAAATGGCATTATATTTCAGAGACTGGTACTCATTGCAGAAAATATTTTGAAAATATCTTATTAGAAACTAATTCTATTAAGATCCAACACAATAGCAATAGTAGTGATAGAAGCATCATTAACTATTCTAAATGTGTTATTTTCAAAATCATTTCTAAAAGAGAATGGGGTCATGGAAACTCTTTTAATAAACATTTTAAAAATAAGTCTATTTCCCCAAAAATCTATAATTTCTATGATTATCAAAAAGCATTTACACATATTTTATATTTCCAAAATGACACGATGACACATTCGTGGTTTATAAAATTCTGTAATAATTTTCAATCCTCTATTCCCTATTAGTTTCACGTTTGGTGGAATCAATTTGGTCCCCATCCTTCTATTCTTCCTCCTATATTACAAGAGTCTTATGTGCACTGTATGACCTATGTTAAACCTCAAAATTCTTCACTTTTATAATTTTATGCTGACTTATCCCTTGCATGGTTACTTCAGTGGAAGTATACAGTCAGTCTTGCAAATTTGATTCCTTATCTTGCCAGAGAATTTGCATCTCGATGGTGGGATAAGTTTGAAATTCCTAAAGAAATTTATCCTCGTGCCTTAAAACAATATTATGTAAAGAAAGCTCAGACTCAAAAGACTTCCAAATCATCCTATAAATCCAAACTTATTTTTTCATCATCGTCTCCTAAATCTGTAACTTTTGATTCTTCATATTTTATCAATGTCAATATTTCTGCTATCAAATCCAAAGTTCTTTCTAAAAATCCTTTTTTAATCTCATCAAAGATACTTTGAAAAAAGAACTCCTTAAAGAATTAAATACCCAGCTTGATAATGATGATCTCATTGGAGATTTATTATCTGATCTAGTGAGTCCTCAATCAAATGAGGATGACTGTTTTGACGTTAATTTTGACACACAGTCTTTGTGATGTTTAAAGTTCCTATTGATCCATTATTATTATCAATTTATCGAAAGAATAAATAGTTCGTACATCCATCGTATGCAATTTTATCAAAAGAAACCCATAATGCCCATTATCGAAAGAATCCAATGTTTTGATAGCCGCCTCTATTTTGTCCCATTATCCCATTATTGCTCTAGATGCTTTTCTTATCGAAAAATAGAAGATATTTTCCCGCCTTTCAACGCCGTACAAAAAAACAAATAACTTTTCTAAAAGTTATTCGGTGCTCTGCAAAGTTATTCGGTCTATAGTGAAATCCATCATTAGATTCCCCGACAGTGGTTACTGTTTGTAAAAGTAATATTATTATGGTTTGTCCCTGTTCATTTTCTATAATGTAAATTGTTTCAAGTCCGTGTCTTGCGTCTTGTCTATTTAAGCCTATGGAGGAAGGGTTGTTTCTTCATAAGTGTGTTGGCAGAAGTCCTCTCCCAGAGAGACCTTGTCTATCTCGTGTTTATAAATTTCATTTGAATTCTCAGTCTTGTATCGAAAGATTGCAAGTTTTCTTTTATCAATAAAATTTTTTATTATGCATTTGTTTAATTTAATTTCTTAATCATTTACTTTTCTTAATTATTGAGAAGATTAAGATTAATCAAGATCCAGATTATATTGGGCCCAGATTTGGATAGGATCAAATTACAGTTAATGATTGCAAAAGATAGATTTAGATAAGATCAAATCAAAGTTGTTATAAATTTTATTTTAAGATTTTCTACGAACACGCGTCTTATTTTTTATAATTGTCATTATACGGGTTATTACAATCTACCATCCTTTAAAAAATTTCGTCCTTGAAATTTTTGTACCTTTCTACTCAAAAAGGTGTGGATACTTCTTTTGTATGTCCTCTTCCAGTTCCCAGGTGACTTCTTCCACTGAATGGCTTCGCTACAACACTTTTACTAATTGAATAACTTTAGTTCACAAAACTTGTTCCTTTTTGTCCAATATTTGTACTGGTTCTTCATACGTAAGGTCGGGTTTTAAGTCGACTGGTTGCACTGTTAACACATGAGAAGAATCCGGCATGTACTTCTTTAACAACGAGATATCAAATACGTTGTGTAATCTTGACAACTTCAGATGTAGGGCCGATTGATATACTGTGTTGCCAATTCTTTTAATGATCTTATATGGCCCAATGTAACGGGGACTCCACTTTCCTTTCTTCCCGAATCTCATTACTCCTTTCCATGGCGATACTTTTAAGAATACATGATATTCGACTTCAAATTCTAGATCACGTCTCTGATTATCCGCATAACTTTTCTATCGATCTTGAGACTGCTTCATTCTTTCTTGAATCAATTTTATTTTGTCGGTGGTGATTTGCACAATTTTAGGGCTAAGTAGCTTCCTTTCTCCGATTTTCTTTCAACAGATTGGGTTTCGACATTTCCTGTCGTACAATGCTTCGTAAGGAGCCATTCCTATGGTTGACTAAAAACTATTATTATCTGCGAATTCCATCAATGACAAATATTCTTCCCAACTTCTGACAAAGTCCAGTACACAAGCTCTGAGCATATTCTCCAAGGTCTGAATTGTCCTTTCTGATTGGCCGTCAGTTTGCGGGTGAAAGGCCATACTAAACTTTAACGTAGTCCCCACCGCCTCTTGTAATCTTGGCCAAAATCTGGATGTAAAACGCAGATCCCTATCGGATACTATAGAGACCAGTATGCCATGCGAACGAGCAATTTCATCAATATAAAGTCGTGCGAATCGATTCAAAGAAAACGCCATCTTTACTGGTAAATAGTGTGTTGACTTCGTCAATCTATCCACAATAACCCAGATAGCGTCCTTACCTTTGGGTGATCATGGTAGCCCAACCACAAAATCCATGGTGATGTGTTTCCACTTCCACTCAGGTACAGGTAAGGGTTATAATAATCCTGCTAGCTTCTGGTGTTCAATTTTAACCTGTTGGCATACTAAACATCTTGCCACAAAATTCCCCACATCTTTCTTCATCCCACTCTACCAATATCTTTTCCTTAGATCTCTATATATTTTTGTGCTTCCAGGGTGCATCGTGTATGCTGAATTATGAGTTTCATCTAAAATTTGTCTCCTCAATTCTTCATTATTAGGCACATACAATCGGTGCCCAAACCATAAAACATCATCCCGAATCTCAAACTCCGTCTTTCCTTTAGCAATTGCCTTTGCTCTTATGTTATCCACTTGATTGTCTGCTAACTGGACTGTTCGAATCTGGT
Organism: Heliamphora exappendiculata; assembly: GCA_034768845.1. Lineage (NCBI taxonomy): Eukaryota > Viridiplantae > Streptophyta > Magnoliopsida > Ericales > Sarraceniaceae > Heliamphora > Heliamphora exappendiculata. Next base: position 4,825 of record JAOTRH010063492.1, on the reverse strand, counting down.
CTAATAAGGTCGGCCTTACCCTAAGAGTTGCTAATAAGCCCCCATCTTTTCCTATTGCAAGGGTGATTTCGAGCGATCGTATTTCAGAAAAAGCACTATTATGTATTGCCCAAAGGTGTGCTATACTTCCTGATGATTTTAGGCTTAGAGCATCTGCTACCACATTAGCCTTTTCCGGATGGTAGTGAATTATACAATCATAATCTTTAATTAGTTCCATCCACCTCCTCTGTCTTAGGTTCAACTCCTTCTGAGTGAAGATATACTTTAAACTCTGATGGTCGGTGAATATCTCATAGGTAACCCTATATAAGTAATGTCTTCATATTTTGAGTGCGAAAACAATTGTAGCCAATTCTAGAACATGGGTAGGATAATTCCTCTCGTGAGGCTTTAACTGTCTAGATGCATACGCTATTACTTTTTCATGTTGCATTAAAACGCAATCTAACCCTTGATGTGATGCATCACTGTAGACTACAAAACCATCGCTGCCTGATGGGAGGGTGAACACAGGAGCTGACACCAACTTAGACGTTAATTCTTGGAAATTGCGTTCACATTGGTCAGACCATTCAAACTTCACACTCTTTTGGGTTAACCGGGTCAAGGGTTTTGCGATTAAAAAAAGTCTCGAATAAATCTCCGATAATAACTAGCTAAACCCAAAAAGCTGCGTATCTCTGTTACGTTGGTTGGTCTCGCCCAATTTACTACAGCCTCAACCTTTTTCGGATCTACTTGGATTCCATCCCCAGATAATACATGATATAAGAACACCACTCAGTCCAACCAAAATTCACATTTAAAGAACTTTACATACAGTTTTTGGTCCCTGAGAATTTGTAAAGAAATTTTCAAATGTTCCGTGTGTTCTTCCTTACTTCGTGAATATATCAAAATGTCATCAATGAATATAATCACAAATGTATCCAGAAACTTCTTAAACACCAAATTCATCAAGTCCATAAATACTGCAGGGGAATTAGTCAACCTGAAAGGCATTACTACAAACTCGTAATGACCATAGCGAGTTCTAAAGGCAGTCTTAGGTATATCTGATTCTCTCACCTTCAATTGATGATATCCTGACCTCAAGTCGATCTTCGAGAATACTTTTGCCCCTTGTAACTGATCGAAAAGATCATCTATCATGGGCAAGGGATACTTGTTTTTGACAGTTACTCTATTTAACTGTCGGTAGTCAATACACATCCTAAGAGTCCCATCATTCTTCTTAATAAATAACACGGGTGCTTCCCAAGGTGAGGAACCAGGCCTGATGAACCCTTTATCCAACAATTCTTGTAATTGCTCCTTCAATTCTCCCAGTTCAGCAGGTGACATTCTATAGGGTGGGATAGATATAGGGGTTGTGCCCGGGTATAGATCAATGGTAAACTCCACTTCTCGTTCTGGGGGTACTCCAGATAAATCTTCTAGGAACACATCTGGGAACTCACAAACGACTGGTACTTCTAATAGTTTCTTCTTTTTCATCTATGTGTCCACCACGTGTGCCAAGAACCCGTGACATCCTTTTTGTAATAACTTTGAAATCTTGATAGCTGACACAATACGAACAGACTTCCTACCTTTATGCCCTTGAAAAATAAATTTCGCTTCTCCGGGTATTCTAAAGGTTATTTTCTTATCAAAATAGTCTAGTGACGCGTGATAAGAGGACAACCAGTCCATCCCGAGAAGTAGGTCAAAATCTATCGTGCTTAAAGGCATCAAATCTATCATCGTATCTTTGTCTCCTATCTTCAACAAATAATTTTTGCACATATTTCTGATTATCACTTCTTCGCCTACTGGGGTAGCAATTGTCATTACGCAATCAAGTGGTTCCATCTCTACAACTCCTAGTTTTTTTTATAAATGTGGGTGATATGAATGAATGTGTGGATCCAAGGTCTATCAGAACATATGTGATTCACTTAAAGGCTATAAGTGTACCTGTCACTACATCAGGAGTAGCCTGTGCATCTTGTCGAGTAATAGCGAACACCCTTCCTGAAATTCTTGATGGCTCCATTGATCCCTTTCCTTTATTCTGTTCATCTCTTGTTAATCCGTTATTCTCCATTCTTTTACTTCCAATGGATGACTGTGCTGCCGACTGTACTGCCCTTCCCGATTGTCCACGTTGAGCGGCTATGTGTCCTAGTTCACCACAACGATAACAAATGATTCCTTGATTAAGTTTGGACAGTCTTTTTTAAAGTGATCTGTAGCCCCACACTGGAAATATTCGTTCGTTTTTGGCTCTATTGTGCTCTTAAACAATCCTTTGTTTGATGGATTTTCTCGAAATCTGAAATTGCGAGTAGTGGATTGGTAACTCTGGTTTCGAAAAGCCGGTGGCTTAGAGGTGTTGTTCTTGGAATTATGTCCACTTGTGCTTCTCTTTAGAGGAGTATTGCCAAACTTGCGTTTCTTGAAACTTTCTCGTCTTCCTTCTACTTTCTTCACATCTTTCTCTATCATTCGAGCCTTGTTTACCAGACTTGCATAGCCACCGATTTCAAGGACAGCCAGCCTGGTCCTTATCGGGAAGTTCAGTCCTTTTTGAAATCTCCTACACTTCATCTCCTCGTTAAGTATCAGTTGTATGGCATACCGAGATAATTCCGTGAACTTCATCTCAAATTCGGCCACACTCATTCTTCCTTGCTCCAAGTCAATGAATTCTTATTCCTTCTCATATTTTTATGTTATAGGCTTGTACTGTTCATCAAACGCCTTCTCAGACTGACACTAGAAAATCATGTGGGGTACAGGGGTTTTGACTCATGGTACCGGCATTTTCAGTAACCTTTCTGTAGCTTTCCACAAATGGTATGCCTCGCCTCTAAACATGAAGGCTACAAGGTCAACCTGTTCATCCTCAGGTACTCCTTGTCTGTCTAAGATGCGTACCGCACTCTTCAGCCAATTTTCTGCTTCCATAAGATTTAGAGTTCTTACGAATTCTTTAGCACCCAAGTCTTTAAACTGTTTGATTATGGAGTTTCCCGTTCTTTCTGCTTGTGTTGCAATCTACCTTGCATTTTATTCTGTTAGTCTTCCTATCGTTTCTAACATTCTCGTAGTAGAATCAGGTTGTATTGGTCCCATTTGGAAAGATGTTTCTTGTTGTACTTAATTAGGAATTAACGATGCTCCGTCTGAATGTTTCATATTTTATCCTATTACAAGAAAGGCACGAATTTATGATTCGATTCCAGAGTCTAACTCAACACATAAAGACAGTTGAACAAGGAAACCGAGGGTTATCTTCCCAATCTGACAACGTACTTAGATTTCCAATTAAGAACCTTCGCCTGCAGAACGTGTTTCCAAAATGGACTTCAAAGCTAGTCAATCAAATGTCCGAAGACAAGGGTATGATATCCCAAGGCCTATACCAAAAACTCAATAAGATGCACCTATCCTTCGATCCACCATAGACCAAACTCTGACAAGTCTACTGAATCCCAAACCTAGGGCTCTGATACCAAAATGTCACATCCTATTCTGCAGAGGCCAAAAATCAAAAGAGTATTTATACTAATCAAACTGGAATTATTTATTTATAGAAAACAAGCAACTGCTCATGCTTCAGATACGCTATTCTGTATCCCTAAACTATCGTATACTTTACAAAATAAAACTTTATACTTCTGGTATTTTTACTAAAAGATTAAAACAAAAGTCCCAAATAAGTACGAGCCCAAAATTATGAACATGACAACTGTGGTGGACCAACTCTAATCATTCCTACGATCTGCAATCACAAATGTTATAGAAGAGTGCACTTAGTATTATAATGAACAAGATAAAAAATAGTCATTTTATTCAAAATATCATGCTTTTCATAAGAGATATAAAAATACTGCATTTATTCGTCACAAAAAAATCTCATATATAACATTCTCAACCCTTTTCAAAAGTATCTTACTCAAACTTTCAGTAGTATCTTTCAAGCTCAACAGCTACGAGTCATTGAATTCACTGTCACATAATTTAAAAGTAAAGTTCTTGGCATAACCGCCACAATGCAAAGTGAAACTTTCTTATTCACAATCCATATTCAATAGTGACCAAGTAGTCGTTCACCTCACGACCGAGAGTTTCGACAGTACCGTAACCTCAATTCTCAATGCACGGATAGTAACGTGATGGAATGAGAGCCACTCTCCACCAAGCACGAGTGGTATGTGCTGTCTAGGATTTAGCCCGCATTGCCTTTAAGGCAAAAACCCCCGCTCACCGAAAAACTTCCCCCATAGGGAGAACCAACACCTATAATTTGACAACCTCCCCTAACCGGATATAAATGGCAAAAAACTCTTGTAACTTGGCACTTTGAAATAGCATCTCAAAATATTGTTATCGTTTGTCAAAAACATTTATATCACCACCACATGCTTTTCAAAAGGTATTGATAGTATATTTAGGAATATCAAAACATTTGAAAAAAAAATCATGCTATCACAATTTTTCATGTTTCAAAACATGGATATAAAGTAAATTTAAAGCATAATTCATGCATTTATGTTCAGAATAAATACTTAAGTACTCTCACATGCATTTATGTTCAAAATAATACTGTACTTATATTTAAGATAATACTTAAGTATCTCACCTTGATTTAGGCGTGGCAAAACTCTCTCATCTCATTTTTGCTGTGAAAAAGGCCTATATATACACGTATCATATATCTATATTATACACATTGGAGCCTTTACGCGCAACACCACCACCACCGCAAGCCCGACGCCGCTCAGCCACCACCGTCGCCAGCCATCAGTTCTCTCTCACTATTATGTAATCTTTC
>JAOTRH010063481.1:0-18432 GCA_034768845.1 Heliamphora exappendiculata | reverse complement strand
GTATCTCAACAGCAACCCAGGGATGGGTCTACAGTTTTGTGATCGGGGTCATTCGCGCACCGAGGGCTATTCTGATGTAGACTGGGCAGGATGTCCAATTGATAGAAGATCCACATCAGGGTTTGCTGTTTTTGTTGGTGGGAACCTCGTGTCATGGAAAAACAAGAAGCAAGATGTGATATCGAGATCAAGTGTAGAGGCAAAATACAAGTCCATGGCATTAGCTACATCTGAAATTATGTGGGTTCGACAACTTCTCACTGAATTAGACGAATCGTCTATGGGTCCTACCAAGTTGTGGTGTGACAATAAGTCTGCTGTTTACTTCGCTACTAATCTAGTGTTTCATGAGCGGACTAAGCATATCGAGATCAACTGTCATTTTATCCGCCACGAGTTTAAGAACGGCACTATCGATTTTGGCTTTGTTCGTTCTGGCGAACAGTTGGCTGACGTGTTCACTAAATCACTGCTCGGGCCTCGGGTTCACTATATTTGTAATAAGTTGGGCATGATTGATATCTATGCTCCAACTTGAGGGAGGGTGTTAATATATATTTAGTATTAAGATATTAAGTAATAATAATAATATCATGTGGGGATGCCCACAGTATTTGTTGTAGGCTCTCATTTGGTTAATAAATACGTGGGTATGTCTCACAATGAGACACATGTTTTTCCCGTATTCTTTCTCTCTTTTCTAACAGTACATGAGGAGGAGTGTTAGATAGTTTGATATACATTGTTGGGCCCATTTCCTACAAGCTTAAGGTTTTGGGACAACTGGTGATTTAATAAATAATAAGTATACTCACCGTAGGGTTTTAGATCGTGGTATTGGTATTGATATCGGTATCGATGATATGACTATGTATTAGTCAATATTGGACAGTATCGGCCAGTACATTGACAAATAGCGGTATCGGAGGCTCAAAATCCCGATATGTATAGAAAGATGTGATATATAACGGATGATATCTAAAATCTTGACTCACCATGATCTACTGATTATGATGAATACATTATTCTTAAATTAACATGCAATCACAAGTTCTTGATATTGCAAAGTTGCTTATTGATTTGATTTTAAAGTTTATGATTAGAGAAAAGGAAGAAAGGCGGCGGAGAGAGAAATAGAAAATTAATGAATAGGAATAGGGATGCATAATAAAACCCTACAATTCAACATGTATTTATATTAAAAGATAATACACCGATTACTCAAAATACCCTTACTGAAAATAATCTGCTGAAAAATAATAATTCTCTATCACTTCTTGTAAAGGTGGAGCATACCAGTCAAGCATGTCTAGTTGGGAAGGGAGTTGATGGAAGGAATCTTGACTCATAGGCTTGGTAAGGATATCACAAGTTGGTCATTAGAGTGGACACATAAGGAGATAAGCTCTTTGCACATAAGACAGAAGAACCCGAATGAAGTGACAATCAAACTCGATATGTTCGATGCACTAATGAGAAACTTGATTTTTAGTAATGATTATAGCTGTGTGATTATCACAACACATCCACAGATTCAGGAACATCAATACCAAGATCATAAAGACGAGACCAATATACAATATCTCAAAAAAGTATGGGGCATGGTTGCATGGCACGAAACTCAACTTCTGCACTAGAGGGAGCAACAAGATTTTACTTTTTTTAACACCAAGCGACAATATTTTATCTTAAACATAGATGCAATAGCCAAAAGTTGAAGGGATGTCAGAATGATTACTAGCCCAGTAACATCTGTCTCCCTGTTTACTCGCTTATCCCTAGGCTTTGTTACTATGCATCTTTCAATAAATATTGATAATTCTGTTATTATGCCTCATACATTTGTTTGTTCATTTCTTATGGGATGCCATCCAAGTTGTGTTAGGGTTTTAAGCCATTTTTGCATTAGATTGCGCTAGGCTGTGTTCATGTCGTAAGCTCCATTAGTGACGAGCCGTTTCTAACCAACTTCCAAACTTGACACAACGCTTTAGTTTTCATCTTTTACGGAATCGATCCCCCCTTTGACTGCACAAGAATATGTGGAGCTCAGCATGTATGGAAGCACATGAGATCGTTCTTTTGCTAATCCTTTAGTATATTAAAAGTCATTTTGATAATTTATTAAATTGAGATAATGCGTTATTTGTCCTAACAGATCAAGGTTAATTCTTTCACATGCATGTCTGTCAATGATTTGCTATTTCAGAAATAAAAAATATGAATTTATTAAAAGCATTGAATTAGTAGAGTATTCTATTGCTCAAGAACAATTAAATGGATGAAATATGCCATTTGTTAAACCAGATTTGATTTTAAAAGTAGCATGGCAAGTAAGACCAATCTAACAATCTATAGAATTGGAATATTTGATTTTCAAAGTAGCTTGGCAAGTAAGGCCATGAAATTGATTGTGTTTTTGGAAAATAATGAAGAATTTTTTAAAACTGCAAGATCCTAATGCACTTTTCTGCTATCTGAACAAATATAAGTTTTAAGTGCATGCATATAGGTGTAGTTTAAATTGCATTTAAACCTTTGACTTGGCACGAATGCCTACATCCAAGCAACACTTAGAGATGCTAGGTGTCTTGACTGGAATTCAATTGACTAGAATCCCTCTCTAATGGGAGTCATAGAAACTAGTCTATTTCATAATCCATTTTACTTTAATGTTTATCCTAATTTGGCTCTTGCCACATGTGGACAAAAAATTTATGTGAAAGCTGTTAATGTTAGGATTTAAACTAAAGGATATAATTTCATTCTAAGATCTGAAATTACTGCAGTAATTTACATACTTTATTGTAAAGTAATGAATACCTTAACTCCAAATATTCATTAGATCAGGCACCTAAAAGGAGTACTCTAAGAGGGGCAGGATGAAATCTCCAGTATCTTCCTAAGGGGGGCAGGATGAAAACTTCAGTATCTTTCTAAGGGGGGCAGGACTACTCTCTTCATGAGTACCTAAGTCTCTCAACTAACTTTACGTCTTTTCATTCTATCCTGGGTTTTTTGGCTATGAAACTTGAAAAAATACAGAGGAACTTTTAGTGGGGATGTATGGGGAATTGTTCTAAATACCATTTGGTGGATTGGAGTACGGTTTACTCCTCTGTAAAGGATAGGGCCTTGGTATTAGGAGGTTGATCCCCTTAAATAAAACCTTCTTGGGGAAGCATTATGGAGGTTTACTGTTGAAAGGGATGGCTATTAGAGAAGGGTTATTCAGTGTTATATGGTTCTTGGTGGGGCAATTTGGGCACCCCCCGAGTATCTACTTATGGCCAGAGCATTCTAGTAAATTGTGGAATAAGTTTTCGAAACTTATCTTTTTTGAGGTTGGGAGTGGGGATGAAGTTTTTGGTTGAATGTTTGGTGTAGTGATATGGCCTTAGGTACAACATTTCTTGATATTTTGGTTTAGGCCAGGGACAACAATGCCCTTGTAGCGGATTATGTTCAGTGTAGGGGTGTGCAAATAACTTGCCAAACCGTTCCAACCCAACCGACCCGACCCATATAGTTTATGTGAGTGAGTGGGTTGGGTTAGGTAGGTTGAGTGAAACAAATAAGGAAGGTGGGTTGATTGTAGGTTATATTTCTTCAACCCGCCATCAATCCAACCCAACCTGTCTATAGTATATGGTAGTTATTATGTCCTACATACGACGAATCTCAACCTCATGTATATATTTATAATGAACAAATTAAAACATTTATGATTATAATTACTAATTTATATGCTGTGAATATTTTTTCAATAAGTACTATGCAATGTTAATATTATTATTAGAGATATTTAATTCTGTTGTTGTTATTATTATTGAATGACTATTGTTATTCATCGATGGTCTTTTTCTTGACGTGTTAAATATGATTTTTTTGAAAAAATAAATTTTGATTTTTTTGAAACAAATTTTTAAAAAATAATTTCAAAGTTTTACAACTTTTCAACTCGTTAAACCGCCTAAAATGTGGGTTGAAACCGCAAAAAAATATCACCCATCCTGCTGGTTTTGATGATCAGTGGGTTGGCGGTAGGATTAAAAAAAACAATCACCTACCAAAGGTGGGTTGGTTAAAAAACTTCTTTCCACCTGCCCCAACCTAACTCGTGTGAGAATATATTATTATTATTGAGATATTTTTTCATTATTAGAATTGTGAGAATATATTATTATTATTATTATTATGATTATTATTATTATTATTGGGATATTTACCCATTATTAGGATCTTTTCTATTATTAGGATTGTGAGAATATATTATTATTATTATTGAGATATTTACCTATTATTAAGATCTTGTTTCCTAGTTAGTCTTATTACCATTATTAGGGTTTTCTATAGTTTATATATATGATGTATTCCTTTATTGTTATTCAAGTCTTTGTAATATAGTAATAATACTTTCAGCTTTGTTATCATGGTATCAAAGCCAAAATATGAAGAAAAGGGAAAACAATGTCCAAAAACCTAGTCGCTGCCATAGCAGATCGCCACCGGCCTTTTCAAAACCTCGTCGCCGGCCTTCGCAACTCTCTCCCTTAGTTTCACAAACCCTAGCACTTTCTCATTCGCAAACCCTAGCCCCATGGCATCTTTCTCCGCTTAGCACCTTCTCGTTTGCAAATCCTAACACCTTCGCATTTCTCGTTTGCAAACCATCCAGCTTTCTTATTTCTTCACAAAGCCTCACACCGTTGCTTGTTTTCATTTTTTGTTGCGCAAACTCTCGCTGCTCTCTGGGCTCGCATCATGAATTTGAGAGGGGGTGTGAGAATATATTATTATTTTTATTGGAATATTTTTTCATTATTAGGATTGTGAGAATATACTATTATTATTATTGAGATATTACCCATTATTAGGATCTTTCCTATTATTAGGATTGTGATAATATACTATTATTATTATTGGGATATTTACTCATTATTAGGATCTTGTTTCCTAATTAGTCTTATTACTATTATTAGGGTTTTTTGTAGTCTATATAAATGATGTATCTCTTTATTGTTATTCAAGCTTTTGTAATATAACAATGATACTTTCAGCTTTGTTATCAGCGCACACCCCTAGTTCGGTGTGATTTTGGTTTTTACTTTTGAGACATTGGGTTGAGGAGGGATGTGTAGGATTGGGAGTTACCCAATTGCTCACTCTTCTTAGGCTTTTATACGATCGTAGGGGTGAGGCTGATAGGTTGGAGCTTGTTTGGGGGAGGGATGACTGGAGCAATTGTTCACAATCAAATCTTTCTATGGGTGTTTGACGAGGGGCCAAAGAGTAATCTGCCCGTAGAGGAGTGTGTGGAATGCTAGAGCTCTGACGAAGGTTGCTTTCTTTGGATGGCCTGTGACACATGGGAAGTTCCTCACTCTAGATAATCTTATTCGGATGAGTGATGTGCTAGCTAATAGGTGTTGTTTATAAGAAGGATGGAGAGTCTGTTGCTTATTCACTATGACTTTTTGAGGGAGATGTGGCTTGTGGGGGTTCATGATGTTCCTTTTTGGAGTGGATTGAGCTTTTGAAATGGAGGTGGTCAGCATTCTTGTGGGGTGGAGAGGAAAGGAAGTGTCTAGGGGTCGGAGGAAGGCTTAGCAGGTGGTCCCTCTCTGTGATGTATTGATTTGGATGGAACATGTACAGGTTAAAGGGAATTTTCTCAGTAATTTGTATAGTTAGCTTCATGACAAAGAAGCTTGATCTATTTTTGATTCTATTTATTTCATTGAGTATCTTTCTTTAGGATGACTCATTTTTTGTATAGGTTTCTATGCTAAAATTCCTTTTGTAGAAGTGTGTGCATTCGGGTGCCATTTCCAATGTCCTTATTTTTTTAATATGTCTTACTTATAAAAAAGAAAAAGAAAAAGAAAAGAAGAATACGATCAAACTATTAATTATCTGGAGGTAATTTGTTTCTACAAGTGAGCAAGAATGGATTATTTTCTTGTAAGGTTTTTCCCCCTATAAGTTGAAAAAACAGGCCATCTCATTGTAAGTATTTAGACTCCATTTTGTCAATCCATATCTTAGTCCAATCTTTTTTTTTATTTATTAAACAAGAGAAATAAAATCGTAAATGAATTAGCAAAATTCATTTAATTGTGTTACTTAACTTGCTCATTCACCTCTTCAGGTTAATCTTTTGGTGGCATAATGTTTTTACCCTTCTCTTATCTAGCTCATCTTCCAATTGTATTTTCTAGAGATTATGTGCTACACGGTAAAATAAAGTTCCAAATGCAAATCGGATCTAACTGGTAGTGATGTGCGGACGAGGAGCACCTCTATCAGAGAATTGAGATTGTCACTTCTAAACTGTGATCACTATGAGATAAACTGTGTGGCATTACTTATAGGATGTGTGTTTTGAGAAGCCATGCTCTTCGTAAGTAATAAAAGTAATCAAAGTTACATTTATCTTGCCTACAAAATTGAAATTATTACTTCTTCATATCTGTTGGAATATATATGTATTCAAAATTTATAGTGGACTGGTATTTCGAGCTTTAGCTCGCCACCTAAAAAGTTTCTGTTTCCTCATCCTTCTGGTCTTAATCAAAGGTGCAATTTCTTTTTGTCTGATCAATTAGGTTTCAGCCACTTCCTATATCTGCGCTTTCAGGGACTGGAACAGGAGTGCTTCTTGATCTTGTTTGTTTAGGACTGAGAAAAATTGAGGTATTTGGTTTCCATAACTCGGCTTTTAATTTCGTGCATATTAGTATGCTTTACTTAATAAAATTTTCTTTTTAGAACTGTTCCTGGCCTATGATTCTGAGGCCTGCATTATGATACATTGTTTTGTTCGTGTATATCTTGTTGAAATTTGTTAAGTTTCTGGATTAAGAAGACGTCAAAGAATATTGTCCATGCGGTAATAATGAGACACTTGATATATGCCCGGTGATCCAGGTTCTTTTAATTTTCAGCAAAAAAATCAGGTTCAAACTTAGGTTTAGCTCAGAGAAGTTATTGTGGATGGTTGGGGCAGATGGATTTGATTTATGGTTAATAGGGGCTCAATGGGGGTTCAATGAGAAGTCAAAGGAAAATAGGCTATGGGTTGTTCTCATTTTTTCATCAATTGATAATAGCAAGTCTAGATGGTTTGAGAGGTTTTTTCCATGGAGCATGGATACTTCAAAATAGGTCTTGGTGACCCAGAGTATTTTATTTTAATGAATTCGTTAACAAATAGTTTAAAAATACATAAAAATAAGGAAAAATCCATATGAGTATCTAATTTGTATCACATACGAATATGCACCCGATACAGCCTGATACATATCTGATATGTCAAATAAGTATCCAATAATGTTGTTGAATTTTTGTTACGGATCGAATACGTAGGGGATACAAGAGGGATACGGGACATATATACATGTGGAGATGGGGGGACTCCAATTATTTATTTATTAATTTTTTGCTTTTATTTTTTTATCTGTTATATGTTTTATTATGCTAACTGAAATATGTGATTAATGAGCAATTTGTTGTTGGTTGCTGGTTTCTGGTTGCTTTAACATACCATCATAATGATTTGCTTACTTGGCATGTATTAGATATTTGATAGTAACTACAAAATGAATGTATTTTTGCTTTTGATTTTATTCTTATGATAATACAATTGCTAACAATTGTAATAATAATATTTGTCACGAATGTATTCTAACCATATCAGTATCCAACCTTTTTTGATTTAGTTGGATCGCTGTATTCGTATCATATTGTATTGATATCTCGTATCCGTTTTCATGCTTCTTAATGAAACGGAGATAAGGATGGTAGTTTTTTTTTGTTGTGAAAAGGGGTGAATGTCCCCAGGACTAGAAGAGTTTTTATATAGCTTGGCTCCAGGATTGTTGAGAGGTTGTTAAGGATGATTTCATAAAAGTTTTGGTGATTTTCATGACAAAGGTATAATGAAACACTTGCACAAATGCTACTTTCATTTGTTTGATTCCCAGGAAAGACAAGTTTATGAAGATTAGTGATGTTCATCCCATTAAGTTTGGTCACCTCATTATAAAGTTCTAGCAGAAGATTTATCAATGAGGTTTAGAGTAGCTTTTTGGGCTACCATCTCTTCCTCATGGGGAAAACTCTTAGATTCTGGATTTAGCTCCCGTAGCTAATGAGGTGGTGGAAGATTGCATAAACATGAATAAGATACGGGTTATTTTTTTAGGTGGATTTTGAAACAGGTTATGATCATGTATAGTTGTTTTGTGAATCCAGGTGTCCTAATAGAATTAAGATTAAAGTTGGGAGTATGCGTAATTTATTTACAAGTATGTCACTAGTTTAGTGTTGCAATGTCTTATAACGTAAATAATGTGCAAGGATATAAGATGAGTTATATTTAATATCTAGGTATCAAATTTTATGAGGATCTTAGTCTAATAAGATTTATTGAGGGGCTAATTTATGTTACCAGTTTATTATTGCATTAGGCGTGATTTATGTTTCAAGTGTCTTGACGCGCAATGTACATAAGCTAAGTGACACAAGGACTTGGTCTCTCTTGCATGCATGAATTGGACCATCCAAGTGTATTTGCTGTTAAATGAGTACAAATAGCATGTGATGTGTCATAAAGACAAGTTTATGCATGAATCAAGAGAAACATGTGTTTGAGTGTAATCATAATGATAATATGACAAGTGACCAATAATGTTCCAACAAGACGTGTAGCATGCATGATTAAAATGACAAACGTCTCATAAGGTGTCAAAATAGGCTAAATAGTGGCCATGCAAACAAGCTATGTAACGATCCACCACTGTTGGGGCTGCTACATGTGGAAAAGAGAAAGTGGATCTCCTTGTCTGATGCCTCTTTCCATTTGAAATTCAGCTATTGGGGATCCATTATGATTTTTTTAGATTTAAATTGAATTTATTTAGTGGCAACTAGCAAGCTAGTGATTTATTATATATTAATTATCAACCATCGAACCCCTCATAGTCACAATTTCTTCCACTTAATACACAATGTCCTCGTTGTGATAAACTAGTATGGTTTGATATCTTTCTCTCTTTCTTAGGTCATATGTGACACAGAGTTGTCCATACATGGACACAGGGTAAAGTACATCAGGGCCTTTATGGCTCTCTCGAGCCTCTACTATAACACCACACTACTACGGTGCCTATCGTGGAACCAGGGTTGACTTTGACACCATTTGCATTGATTCACTATCTACTAGCCCTGTAACATGTGAAAGTGGGCCTATCAAATTGGTTTGAAAGTTTAAGCTCAGGTTATTTAGTAGCAAGTTAGTGATTTATTATATATTAATTATCAATTCCATATCTCATCGATGTGGGATGCCACAAGTCAAGTGGCTTGATCATACGCCATATAACCTAGTTTAAATATGTCCAACATTTAGAAGAAACGAAAGAGAAATATTTCTATTAAACATAGAAAGAATGGATCTAGGAGCTTTTATTGAGGGTTGTAACATTTTAGATGTAGCTTGGATTGCTAATGAGGTAGTGGAGAAGAATAGGCTTAGGGAGAAGGAAGGGGTTATTTTGAGGCAGACTTTGATGGTGTTTTTTGAACTTTGTTTTAGAAAAGAAAGGTTTGGAGAGAGATGGAGGATGTGCATAGAGGTTGGCTTTTCTATTCTAATGTTTTGGTTGTTGTGAATGGGAAACGTGGAGACTCTTTAAAAGATTAAGGGGTCTTAAGGCCATGGGATCCTTTATGCCCATTTCTTTTGTAGTTGATGTATTGAGTAGCATGTTTGACACGGTTTATGAGACAAAGCTTGCGGATGGCTTCATGATAGGCAGATATTCAATTTCACTGTCACATTTACAGTTTATAGATTATACCATTTTCTTTTCTATTTGGCGAAGAAGATAAAATGGTGAATTTGATTCTATTATTAAATTTTTTGAGATGGTATCTAGGTTCAAGGTTATTTGAGGAAAAGTATGTTTGTGGGGATTACCTTGCCACATGATAGATTGTAGAGAGCACATGAGATTATGGATTGTTTGGTTCAGTCTTTACCAATGAAGTATATTGGCCTTTCTTTAGGTGGGGATCCTAAGAAGTGAAGGGTTTTGTGCTTAGTTGTTGGAGAAGATGAAGGTGGGGTGGGGGGGGGGGAGCGCTTTTGACCTTGAAGGGGTAAGGTTCATGTTAGTCCAATTGGTGTTGTCTATCATTCCAATTTACTACCTTTCCTTATTTGTAATTCTAGTAGGTGTAACAAGATTGAGAAATTAATGTTGATTTGTTTTTTGTAGAGGGGAGTGGAGAAGGGAAGAAAGATTATTTGGTTAGTTGGAACGTTATTTCTTTTCCTATGCTAGGGTTTGAGTTTGGACCTCATTATTGAGGCTTACTGCTTTGCTTGGGGAGTGGTTATCGAGGTTGTCGAAGGAGCGTGAGTCTTTATAGCATCTAGTTATCGATCATAAGTATGGGCTTCATGTTAATGCTTTTTATTATACTATGGTGGATTGGGGGCCTTACCACTCTCCTTGTAAGTTCATATCACAAGACCTTTTCAGATTCACTTAGTTTATACTGTCTAAAAGTTTATCATTTGTTTGTTAGAGGACAAATAGTGGGGTAAAGTCTATTTGGTCTGTTGTTTCCGCGAGTGTATAAGTTGTCTAGAGCTCACAATTCTTGGGATTTTGAGTTCTTAGAAATCTAAATGATCTAGAGGCTTCTTGTTACCTTTTTTTTGTTATCGTCTACGTCAAATTTTTGACAATCAAAATGTCACACCGCAGTTTGCATGATCTGATGACACATCACTACCGAAAAACGGAACTGAGGGGAAAAGTGGAAACAACTCTTAAGCCATAACAAATGAATAGGAATAGTCATCACTCAATGAGATCAACCAAGGAAAGTCCAGTCACAAAACCAAAGCTTGGACATATACAAAGAAAACCCAGAATTACTGGAAAGGAACCCGCTCGAGTGGATGGGACACTGCTCGAGCGATGAGCATCTCGAGGGAGGGGTTTTGCAGGGATTGACTGCTCGAGCATAGTTGAATAGTAAAAAAGTGATTTAGGGTTAAAAGAGGAGAGAAGAGAGAAGAGAGAAGAGAGAAAGACAGAGAGAGAATATTATTAGAAGAATAATGAGGCTTAACTTCACCTCTACACCATACCAGTATTTATGTAAAAGATACCAAAACTAATTACAAAAAGACCTTAACATACATAAGTAATTATCTAACAATCTAACACTCCTCAAGTTGGAGTATATAGATCAAATATGCCTAGTTTGGAAAGAAGTCTCTGAAAACCAGAAGCAACTAACGGTTTGGTAAGGATATCACCAAATTGATTTTCGGAAAGAACATACGGAGTGACAATTTGCTTCGTCATCATTAAGTACCGAATAAAGTGGAAGTTAACCTCAATATGCTTAGTGCGCTCATGGAATACAGGATTATTAGCAATAAATATGGCCACTTGATTATCACAAAATATCTCCATAGGATGAGAAGAATTGATGCTGAAGTCATGAAGAAGAGAACGAACCCACAACATTTCAGATGCAGTATAGGTCATAGTACGATACTTTGCTTCAGCACTGGAACGGGCAACAACATTCTGTTTCTTACTACGCCAAGTGACATGATTACTATTAACGAAGGTACAATAGCCAGATGTGGATCGCCTATCAAAGCGGCTACCAGCCCAATCAGCATCACTAAAGCCAATTACAGACAAATGATTAGGTGGACGAGATGACAAGCCACGACCTGGGGCACGTTTCAAGTAGCGGGCATGTTTCAAGTAGCGAAGAATACGACAAATAGCATCAAAGTGTGGTTGACGAGGAGTATACATAAACTGACTAACAACACCAGCATCATATGTGATATCAGGACGGGTAACCGTGAGGTAAATTAATTTCCCAACAAACCGCTGATAACGACCAACGTCTAGAAATGGTTCTCAATGTTCAGCATCGAGCTTAATAGTAGAATCCATATGTGTATCAATTAGACGAGCAGCAAGCAACCCTGTCTCAGAGAAAAGATCAAGAGTATACTTACGTTGGGATAAAGAGAGCCCTCTAGAGGAACGAGCAACCTCAATATCAAGAAAGTAATGGAGAATGCCTAAGTCCTTAGTGTGAAAATGATGAGCCAAATGTCGTTTTAAGGCAGCAATACTAGTAGAATCATTACCAAAAATAATGATATCATCAACATAAACGATGAGAACAATAGTACCAGCAGAAGAGTGATGAACAAATACTGAAGATTAGAAGTGGAATGCCAAAAACCGTATGCAAGGACAACAGAACTGAAGCGATTAAACCAGGCATGAGGAGATTGCTTTAGACTATATAGAGCCTTATGCAAGCGACAAACGATATGCTTATTGCCAGGCACAACATAGCTAGGGGGCTGATCCATATAGACCTTTTTCTGAAGATCACCGTGAAGGAAGGCAACAGCAACGGATAGAAGGATCCGAATAGAGTTAAGGCGAGCCATAGGAGAAAAAGTTTCCAAGTAATCAACGCTGTAGGTCTGAGTATAGTCCTTGGCAACCAAATGCGCCTTGAGACGCTCAACATAACCATCTGGAAGGTAATTTACTGTATAGACCCTACGACATTCTATCGCTTGCTTTTCAGGTGGAAGAGTGGTAAGTTCCCAAGTTTGATTCTTATAAAGGGCATGTATTTTCTCATCCATAACAAGTTTCTAGCCAGACATAGACACATTCTGCTTGTGAGAAGTAGAAATAGAAACGGACGACAAAGTAGATGTAAAAGACTGAAGACAAGATGACAAACGATCATAAGATACAAAATGAGCAATAGGATGTTGGGTGCATGTACGTTTAGCTCGGCGCAAAGCGATTGGTAAGTCATTGGAACTAAGAGCAAAGGAGATAGGAACCTTTACTGGAGAAGATGAAGAATCCGTGCCATATGAAACAACGAGCCTATCTTGAGATCGCTGTTAAACCTGCAAAGGTGGGTTAGAGGGAGAAAATGGTGCCATAGGGAGAGGTAAAAGAAGAGCAGGTAGAGGAAGAGTAGGAGAAGAGAGAGACTCCCTCTCACGACAACAGATGAGATCAGAAGAAAGTTGGTGACCAGAGGAAGTGAAGAAGGAAGTGGACTCATAGAAGGTCACATAAGCACTCACGTGATAGAAAACAAAGTAAATAATACTATTATTGCACACTGAGCCAAAAAGACTTAATTTACAATGAAAGAATACATCAAATTTATAGGCTATATAACTTATAATAATGGTAATAGGCTAACTAGGAAACTAAATCATCATAATATTAATAATAATGATAGTATATTTAGACAATCTTGATAATAGAAAAATATTTCAACCATATATTCTCACCCTCCCCCCCCCCTAAACTCATGATGTGAGCCCGGTGAGCAAGGAGAGTTTGTTAAGTAGGAATAAGAAACGAGCTGAGGTGTGAGTTTTGGTGAAGAAGTCGGTAAGTTGTAATGATGAGGAGACGAATGAGAGATCAATAGTACCAAGCTGAAGATGCTGACGAACAAAGTGATAATCAATCTCTATATGCTTCGCACGTTCATGAAAGACAAAGTCATAATTTATCTGAATGACACTGTTATTATCAAAGTAGAGAGAAGTAGGAGAAGAGAGAGAGACACCTAAATTAGGGAGGAGCCAGCAAAGCTAAACAATCTCGGCAGTAGCGTGAGCCATGGCACGGTATTTAGTTTCAGCAGTAGAACGAGAAATGACTGACAGTTTTTTACTTTTTCAAAAAATGAGAGTCACCAAGAAATATACAAAATCAAGTTAGTAGACTTGCGATTAGAGACATCACCAGTCGAATCAACATCAGCATAAGTCCGAAGAGTCAATGGTGAAGACGAAGAAAAGAATAGGCTCTGAGAAAGAGTGCTACGAACATAACGCAGAACGCGAAGCAAAGCTTCCCAATGAGTAGAGCGAGGAGCAGAAACAAATTAATTCACCACATGTACGACATAATGTCAGGACGAGTCATAGTAAGGTAGACCAAACACCCAACTAGCTCTCGATAGATAGTGGGATTCTCAAGAGGAACGCCATCAGAAGAAGAGAACTTAGCATGCAACTCAATGAGAGTATCCACGACTTTACCACTAATGAGATGAGCACGATGGATCACCTCACTTGCATATTTTGATTGAGAGAGGTGATAACCCGTGAGAAGAAGCAACCTCTATACTAAGAAAATATTGCAAATGACCTAAATCTTTTATTTCAAATGCACAGAACAAATGTTGTTTCACTTCAGAGATAGCAGGAGAATCAGAACCGGTGATGATCATATCATCCATGTATAATAACAAAATAACCAACCCAGTAGAAGTATGGCGGAGAAACATAGCAGAATCATGAGAACTAGGGGTGAAACCAATCTGAGTATGTAGATTGAAAACCCTCATACCAAGCACGAGGGGACTGTTTCAAATTATAAAGGGCACGCTGAAGACGACAAACAGTACCAAGAGGATGCGGGAGACCTAGAAAAGGGCGCATATAAACTTCCTCATTGAGATGCCTATTGAGAAATGTATTCTTGACATTCAACTGGAAAATAGGCCATTGATGAATGGCAGTAACAAAAATCAAAGTATGACCTGTAGTCATCTTAGCCACGGGTGCAAAAATTTCCTCGTAATCAATGTCACTCTTGAGAAAATCCCTTGGTAATTAACCGGGCCTTATAACGCTCCAAAGAACCATCAGAATGAGTTTTAATTTTGTAAACTCACTTACATTCAATAAGGTTTTTATCGGTAGGTAGTGGAACCAAATCGCAAGTACGAGTCTTCTGAAGTGCAGTTAATTCTTCGTGCATGGCATTGATCTAGTTTGGATCAGTACAAGCTTTCTTATAGGACCGAGGCTCAAAATAAGTATGAATAGCAGATAAAAGGCATATAAGAATGTGAAAAGCAGGTATTAGAAAAATCAATTCTTATCGGCAGAGTACGAGCACGCAAAGGATAGCGTCGTTCAGGGGGATCAGGATTCACAGAGACAGGGGGAACTGTGTCAGGATTGGTGGATATGTGTTGAGAAGCGGGAGGCAGCCTATGAGAATAAACTAATGGGAGAGACGAAATAGCAGAAGGACGAGGCTGCGATGAAGGTCAGAAACGTCAAGAACACGAGTAAACTTATCGGAAGGCACATCATTTGGGAAAAGATCAATAACAAGGAGATCCTCTTTGGGAAGAGGGGCATATTTAGATGGTAGAGTAAAATATGAGAGACGCTCAAGAAACACAACATGACTAGAGACGTAAAGGTGTTTAGATACAGGATTATAACACCGATATCCTTTTTGTTGAATACCATAACCCAAGAAGACATAGAGAGCGGGACGAGCACTAAGTTTATGACGCTCTCATTTGGGAAGAAGGACAAAGTAAACACAACAAAAAACACGTAACAAGAGCAGTTAGGAGGGTGGCCCATCAATTTTTTATAAGGAGAAATGTTAGAAAGTAGAGGTGTAGGCATGCTATCAAAAAGATACACTGCAGTAAGAACTGCTTCTCCCCAGAAAGTGGCAGGGACAGATGATGAAAGAAGAAGGGAGTGAGTTGTGCTAAGGATGTGTTGATGTTTTTTTTCAGCTTTACCATTTTGTGCATGAGTGTCGGAACACAGATTAATGAATAGCGTCAGATGCAGCTAAGAAGTCGGTAAATTCAATAAGAAAATATTCTCCACCTAAATCAGAACGGAGGGTCTTGATAGTTGTAGAAAATTGGATCTGAACCATGGAATGAATGTACGATAAATACGAAAGAAATCTTATTTGTGAGACATCAAATGCACCCAACAAAACTGATTATAATCATCAATGAAGGAGACATAATACACTGATCCGCCTTTTATTGCAATGGGAGAAGGACCCCACACATCAGTATGAACAAGGGAGAAAGGAGATGCAGAGAGCGAAGTACTATTAGGAAAGGGTAGAGTTGACATTTTTGAAAGTTTACAACTACTGCATTCAGAAATATCGCTTGCAGACACTTTACCCAACAATCGGACTGAACTAACTGTTTTAGGTGATCACTAGATAGATGACCTAGCCGAGAATGCCAAAGGTAAAATGGAGAAGAATGCTGATCTAAAAAAAAAGAAGATAAAACTGCAGAGGAGGAACCTAAAGGGAGATGCAAACTTTCCAACACATGTAAATCACCAATCTTACGCCCGGTCCTAACCTGTTTCTGGGATGTTCGATCCTGATCAATACAACTAAAGGAAGAAAACACAACGTCAAAACCATAGTTAGAAAGCTGACTAATAGATAATAAACTAATAGTCAACTGGGGAACATAAAAGACATTAGGTATGGATAAAGAAGTAGATGAAGAAGGAATAATAGAACCAATAGAAACAATCTGCATAGAAGCACCATTGGCAGTAGAAATAGAAATTGAAAAAGTGGGAGAAGTACAATTACTAAGACTGGACAAATCAAGTGTCATATGATAAGAAGAATCAGAATCAAATATTCAAGTAGTGGGAAAAATACTAGTGAGATAAGAACTATGAAAACGTGTAGAGAACGTAGAGATAGCAGATGCAAGAGATTGGAGCCCAAAGGGTACCTGCATTGTCTGTGATATGAAACTGCTCAAATAGAGAACGCACTAAGGAGATTGGAGCACCACAGAGTCTCACAGCGATAAATCAAGCTATCATGAGCCAAATAGATTTTGCAAGCAAACCAATCTCCAAAATAACCATAACCAAAGGGACCAAATCGGCGAGGATGAGAGAACGCTGCAAATATTCGGCGAGGTTGCCGGCGTTGGTGAAGGGTTTTGGCGAAGTTGCCTGTGTTGGTGGAGAGATCCGGAGATGTTATCGGCAACCAAGGAGAGTCTCGGTTGAGGCCAAACGAGACTAATTTGTCTAAAGCCAAACAAGGCCAAACAGAGCCAGAGCCAAACAGCCCCTAATTTCAGTAATTACAAACGGAGGTAAATAATAAGGCTAAACAGAGCCAAACATCCCCTAATGTCGAGAGAAGATTTCAATGATGGAAGAGAGAGAGAACCAATGAACTTCAAGATAGAAAGGGGTTCCAGCGAGGTCGTTGGAGGTTGCTGACGTGCTAAAGAAGGTCGTCGGAGGTCGGTAAGGCGGAGGGGTGCTGTGATCAGCGCTGTTGGTCGCGGTGGCTAGGGTTTTCAGGGGCTTCGAAGATTGGCAACTAGAGTTTTTGGGTTTCAGAGGTTACTGGAGGTCATCGACATACGAAAGAGGGTCGTCGAAGGTCGGCGAGGCATAAGGGTACTGTAGGCGGCGCTTATAGGCTGCAACGGCTGGGGTTTTCAGAGATGTCGAAGATTTTGCAGAAGATTTCGAGGGTCGGTCCGGGTTGTAGTCGCAGAAGCCTTCTGCTAGGGGTTTCGCAACTCGAGGGACAGTAGATCTAGGGTTTCGATGACAATCGAAGGAGAGGGACACAACGAAGTCGTCGGTGCTGGCTGTTATCACAGGAGACTTCAGCTAGGGTTTTCGCAACTCGAGGAAGAGTAGATCTGAGGTTCAATGGTTGGTACAGGAGGGAAGAGAGGACGACGACGGTGGTGCCGGAGAGAAGGGATGTTTGCGGCAGATTAGGATTTGGAACCCGGCTCGGATACCATGATAGAAAACAAAGTAAATAATACTATTATTGCATATTGAGCAAAAAAGGCTTAATTTACAATAAAAAGGATACATCAAATTTATGGGCTATAGAACTCCTGATAATGGTAATAGACTAACTAGGAAACTAAATCATAATAATATTAATAATAATGATTGTGTGTTTAGACAATCTTAATAATGAAAAAATATCCCAATCATATATTTGTTAGAAAAGAGAGAATACAGGAAAGCGTGTCTCTCATTGTGAGACATATACATGTATTTATTAAGCAAATGAGAGTCTACAATAGATACTGTGGGCATTCCCACAGGTTATTATTACTACTAAGCACCTTAATACTAAATATATATTAACATCTCCCCTCAAGTTGGAGTATAGATATCAATCATGCCCAACTTGTTACAAATATAGTGAACCCGGGGCCCTGGCAGTGCCTTAGTGAACACGTCAGCCAACGGTTCACCAGAACGAACAAAGCCAAAATCGATAGTGCCCTTCTTATACTCATGGCGGATGAAATGACAGTCGATCTCGATGTGCTTACTCTGCTCATGAAATATTGGATTAGTAGCGATGTAAACAGTAGACTTATTGTCACACCACAACTTGGTAGGGCCCATAGGCGGTTCTTCTAATTCAGTGAGAAGTTGTTGAATCCACATAATTTTCGATGTAGCTAATGCCATGGACCTGTATTCTGCCTCTGCACTTGATCTCGATACCACATCTTGCT
>JAOTRH010063470.1:0-16428 GCA_034768845.1 Heliamphora exappendiculata | reverse complement strand
TTAGTGACGATTAATCTATATAATGACCAGATTTGTGTATATTTAGTTACAAACTAAATTGTTACAAAAAGAAATTATTTAGTGACAATATTTCTTTCGTTACTAAAATCATATATTTTTGTGACGGAATCAATAAGTTGTCACGATATACTTTTAGCTAAGAATTTTTAATGACAACTCATGATTGCTTTATTGTCACTAAAAATTATTAGTGACAAATAACAAATATTTTATGACAATTTTAAATTATCACATATAATTAATTTTTTAGGAAGTTACACTGCCACGTGTACAATTTATTTAAAAATTTATTCTAAAGAACCCATTTTTTCAATCTATTTCTCAATTTATAAATATATTTTAATTAAACAAATAATTTAACATAGGAACTAGTACTTAAAATTGTGGTGTGCATTTTGCCATAAAAAATAAAATTACTTGACATTGTTGCAAACTAAAGTATTAACTTGAATAAGATTTTAGTAAAAAATTTAAATATTTTTTATTAAATATAATTATACATTTTGTGACAATAATTAATTACCACAAAAGATTGGTCAAATTAGATTTAGTGACAAATCAAAAATATCGTCACTAATAACTACTTTTTAGTCACAATTTATTCATTGTGGCTAAAATTATTATGGCAAAAGTTTTCGGTGCCAAATCTGTTTTTGCTACACATTTAGAGGTAAATTTTATGTGACAAATAAAAAATTGTCAGAAAAATACAATAACATTTTGAATTACCACAAAAGGTTGGTCTAATTAGATTTAGTGACAAGTGAAAAATATCGCTACTAATAATTACTTTCTCGTGACAACTTCTTTGTTACTACTAAATTATTGTCACTATATAATCTTTTTGGAGCCACATTAGTCTTTTCACTACACATTTAGTGACAAAAATTATGTAACAAATAAAAAATTACTACAAAAAAACAATGAGTTAAAATTCTTTAGTAACAACTCCTATTTTTGTCACTATAAATATTTTTCTTTGTAATTTAAGCAAGTGTATCACGTAAAAATGTTAAGATACAAGAATATCGAGCACAACTAACAACACGTAATATATTAAAATAAAGAGGAGTATAATTTTCATGATCGCATTAAACTGCAAGAACTAACTCCTTAATTATTGACTAAAGAAACAACATAAGATCCACATATGTAAGAGAGTAAGCATTTGATAATGTTAAAACTAGTAATTTATAAATTATAACTTATAACAGAAATTATAAGTATTTGATAAATATTATTACTTGTAACTGAAATAAAAAAAAAGTAATCATAACTTGTAATACAAATTATAAATATTTAAAAAATATTATAATTTATAATTAAAATTAATAATAAAAAATTAAAAACTAATAACAATAGCTTTGACAAACACCACGCTGATCACTGTATGCATAATATATAGACAGCATGTGTGATTATTCTCTCACCCTTTCTACGTTATTGATTTCTAATTTTTTTCTTTGGTCGTTGTGTTGCTTTGTGCAAGAGCAAATGTGAAGCACACGGCAACATATTCAAATTAACCCCTAATTCCCACACCTACTACGTACAATTGTTATTGGCCTGTTTGGGCTAAATTGTAAAATTTTGTTGACTTTTTGTTTCTTTTTTGAATTTGTTTTTATTTAAGTATAATCATTTATTTTTTCTCAAATTGTCTGGATGAGAAGAACTAAAAAAATCAAAATAATCTTTTACTTATTTCAGATCATCTCGATGATCAGGAGAACCAAAAAAATTATTAAAAAAATATTTTTTTACTAAAAACAATAATAATCCACGTATAATTTGGTTTATTGAATTATTTTGAATTTTTTTTTTTGAAATTTCTTCATTTTCTGGTAAAAAAGTCTTAAATAAATAATTTCTCAAAGGGAATAATATATATATATATATATATATATATCTCTGAGACTCTTGAATTATTTTCACTGCATTTCATTGGAGAGATGCAATTGATGCGGAGGTCATGGTTTTTTTCTTCATGGAAGCCTATGATTATTAATTTAGTAGACTAAAAAGTGATACTAGAAGCGCAGTTCCAGGTTAGCGGATTAGTTTCGACTTAAAATAGTCCAAATAAGACTCAAAACTAGGTCATGATTTAAAAGCCAATTTTAGGTCAAAATCTATCATTTGGGTCTCGAAAATCACAATTTTACTATTTTAGAAATTTTTTATTATACTAATTACTTAGCCTTGCCAAATCTGATTTAGGCTAGATTTTTTCCTACAAATATAAGTCTTAAGATAACTCGATTATTTATGAGCAATAATTTTAGAGTTTGCTCTCATTTTATGTGTTTATATTAAAGAGAATATTTCTAATTTCAAAGAGACTCGTAAATTTCGGTATTAGTGTTCTTTTAATCGATGCATCTCCCTGCATCACAATTACACGAAAATAGGTTCTGAGTCTTGCAACACAAATCTCTCTTTCCTTATCACATGGTTGTGTCTTCAATCATATATGCTTGCAAAGAAGGATCAAGGGGCCAATCCCTCTCTTTAAATTTCAAAAAAATATATATATATATATTATCACAATAATATTAAATTCAAGTATATCAAAGTTATATAAGTTCACATCTCAATTTAATTATTTTTTTAAAAAAAATCTAATATCCGCACTCTAAAAAATATCATTGAAAACCTATTAATCACTAAGTTAAAATTATGCAACCATCCTATATCCTTGCATACCTCTCTCATCTTATAATAGACAGAAAAATTGTTCCCAAAAAGTCTCAAACCGTACCGCAGCTAGCCGCCGCTCATTTACTTGCGCAAATTAAATTTGTAATAAACAAAGCAATCATACAAACATTGCAAATAAGGTTTTTTTACACAAAAACGTTGCAAATATGTGCTACTGTTGATTTAACTCGGTCAAGTCTTCTTGAAACATTATAATATCCAAATGTACCTCTCCCAGCAGTTATGTTTATATACGAACATCTAAATTGTCGGTCATCTCATTCTGGTTTCAATATTATCTGTGCTTCAAATTTCAATAGACTTCCAATGGAGAAAACACCATCAAACGTTCAAATTCGTCCCCCAACTTATGGGAATCTTATTACGGTACTCAGCATTGATGGAGGAGGAATTAGAGGAATCGTCCCCGGAGTCATCCTTGCATACCTAGAATCACAACTGCAGGTACTGAATACTGATTCAAGAAGCTTAATTTTATCATATGTGCGCTAGAAAAAATGTTAGCAAAAATCTGTATGTGTATACTTTTCAAGAGTGATCATAAATGTTTGTGGCGAAGCTGGGATTATACCAAACCCTAAACAGAAACTATATATATGAATTGAATGTTGAAAGACAAAGAACGTTACAAAAGCAAGCACACACGAAACAGAATATTTAAATATGTGGTTCGTTCAACTAGAGTTACGTCCATGGGTTGTTTCACTATATAAAAGGTAAACTAGAATTGTCCTACGTTACGATGTGTATGGCTTGAGTTATAAGTTTGTAAAAATACCAAAAATACCTTTAAGACATGATTACTTACAGGTTAACTACACAAATGCGTGATTCGGTTATAGTACTAATCAGACTCTACAACTTAACAAAAATGATTGAAGGAGAGATGGCTAGGGGCAGCCGCCATGAATTCCCAAGTTTCGTAAAAAGTTATTATAGTAATACTAGTTCTAAATAATTTGACAATAAAGTTCAACTCCTTAAGATTTATTTCGAAAATCTGGTAGTATTTGTGCTGCCTCTAATAACTTTTAAAAATATATAATTCATCATCTAATTTACTTAAAACTCTGTCTCCCTCCTTCTTAATGGTCTCTAATTTTGTACTTCAGGAGCTAGATGGCGAGGAAGTGAGGCTTGCAGATTACTTTGACGTGGTTGCAGGAACAAGCACGGGTGGTCTAATAACAGCGATGCTCACTGCACCAAATAGCAATAAGCGACCTTTATATGCTGCGAAAGATATAGTGCCCTTCTATCTTGAAAACTCCCCAAAAATTTTCCCCCAAATAAGGTAATTAAGACCAAATAAATGCACCTGGGATATGAGTCCTAAGATGCTTTTCCTTTTTCCTCTTTAAACATGGTGTTAGTTCATGCATGAAATAACTTAATAGCGCTGATTTTATATATGCAATTTAATGAACCTATGTAACTAAAACTAATTTGTTAATTTTGTTTTATTATTTTCTTCCTTAAGTGACAAAAAGTCTGTTCCTTCCTGGTTTGAAAACCGCAGTGGACCTTTTGCCTGGATTATAAGTTTGTTTAAAGCTCTAAATGGGCCTAAATATGATGGGAAGTATTTACAGAAGCTGATAAAGAACATATTAGGAGACACAAGGTTGCACCAGTCCCTGACAGCCATTGTCATTCCAACTTTTGACATCAGGAATCTCCAGCCAACCATCTTTAGCTCATACCAGGTCTCTCTCTCTCTCTCTCTCTCTCTCTATATATATATATATATATATATATATATATATATTTGTGTATGTACATATATACATATATACATGTGTGTGCAAGTTACTCCTAATTTTGCGATCTACAGTCTAGAAGCTTTAATGAACATGGGTAGGCTCGGAATGATAATTGAATTATTTATTTTGTAGGCTTTATAGAGAATTATTAATAAAAAAAATTAGTTTAATTGAACATCAATCAAGAGAAAATCATGGATAACAAAATTTAGCTTAATCGAATATCAATAGGTATATACATAAATTGTATATTATTTTATAAAATAAATAATTTCCGTTTAGAATAGATTGTGTAAGTATTTAGCAAAGTTTTTACTGCTATTTTTTAACTTTAGACTAAGAATTTTAATAATAAGTTATAATTTTCTCGAAATACTCAAAATTTCTACTATAAGATGTAACTATTTTTTAATATTTCAGTTACAAATTAATACATTTATCAAATACTCATAACTTTTATTACAAGTTATAATTTAAAATTTACTAGTTTCATTAATATAAAAAACCTCTCTATAAGTTTAACCCTCCTATTTTCTAAAACAAAAACAAAATGCAATTTCTTCATGCTTCTATCGAAGTTTAATCAATTTAATTGTTTGCATTTTTTGTTGAAATTTATTAAATAAACAATTCAAATTATTATGGTGAGTACGCCCCCAAAATCTTAAGGGGTTTGGAGAACAGCTTCTCCATATGCTCTAGTCCTATATTTAAAATGACTAAAAAGTTTAGTTTTAAAAAAATTTAGCATTTTGAAAAAAAAAAAAAAAAAGAAATTAAATTGTTTTGTTTGGGATTATCAGTTTAGAGTAGAGTTCTAAATCTCGGTATCGAAAGATATACTGGTATCAACAATACTGTTATATATTGGCTAATATCGGGCAGTATTGGCCAATACATTGATAAATATTAGTATTGAGAATCCAAAATTTTGAAACGTATCGATTGATACGATATACATAATTGTCGATATTTAAAACTCTAGTTTAAAGTACATTTTTTACATTTATTCTTTTTGTTAAAATATATAATATATTTTTATTTTTTTAATTTTAGATTGTACTGTTTTGAATAATGTCACGGCAAGAATGAACCATGAGGAGACAAGCGGTAGCGATAGCTACCCTTACAATTTTAAAATATTCGCTTATTATACTAATATGATATTTTAATCATCTCTAAATCATATAAGCTTGCCACATCTAGATTTTAGTGAAAGATTGATTAGTAGTTAGTAACAAAAGTTGTATACTATAAGTATTGCATCGAAATCCTTTATCGATCAAAATTTTTTTGGTAGTAGTCATAATATATATTTTGATGTTACTTTTTTTTATAACAATAGAAGTTAATATTATTGTTCATATTTTTTTATAAAAGTTTTGATAGTATAGTTATTTGCCACTCTTAGATTAAAATTCAAGATCTGTCAATGTAACAGAGTAGTTCTTTTTAAATCTTGAGAGTATAGTTAAGTTTTCATTCGGCATAGATTTCTTTTTATAAAAAAAGAAAATTTTAAAAAAAATAGTTAATTTTTTAGATAAATCAAATAGTACAACTTAAAAACTAATTTTAATATTTTTTTTTATTTTAAAAAAATGAACTTTTAAAAATGTTAAACAGGGACTACCCCATCTAGGCTGAACTTCTTCCGTGTTGATCAATTATCATTCGATTCATTCCTATAATATGCATACACAATCACCAACATATACCATTCGATTGTCAACAGAGATTAGTCGGGTTGTTTATTCCTGTAACTTGCAGAATTTAACTGAAGTTGACAGATGGGATTAATTAACTTAATCAAATCTGATCAATTCAATTTTAAATTCTGAAACAATTTTGAATTTGCATGTTTTAGGATTATAGTATTACTATTAACAAGTTGTCAACAATGCACCAACCTTAAAAATACTAATTATTTCCTCATGTAGGTGCCAACTAAACCTGTCCTGGATGCCCTACTATCAGATATTTGCGTCGGCACCTCGGCGGCGCCAACTTATCTTCCGGCCCATTATTTCAGAAACCCTGACAAACAAGCCGACCTGACCAAAGAATTCAACCTCATCGATGGGGGCGTGGCTGCCAATAACCCGGTAAACGTCAATTAGATTGTTAATAATCAACTCACTCAATTATCTAAAACTAATCGAACTTATGATGAATGGGTTTTGACTTGGCATATATATGGTGATGAATCCCAGGCTTTGGTTGCAATTGGTGAAGTGACCAAACAAGTGTTTAAGCAAAACCCAGATTTTTATCCGATCAAGCCAATGGATTATGGTCGGTTTCTTGTGATATCAATAGGGACAGGGTCGGCCAAGGCTGAGCATAAATTCGGTGCTAAAAAGGCGGCAAAGTGGGGGGTTTTGGGTTGGTTATATAATGATGGGTCTACTCCGCTGGTTGATGCTTTCAATCAGGCAAGTGCAGATATGGTTGATTTCCACCTTTGCGTGGTCTTTGAAGCACTTCATTCGGAAGATAATTACCTCCGAATCCAGGTAATTAGGCCTGAATTCATACTCTCTTGCTTTTCTTATTATCTTGTTTTTTAGGTGTTATTTAACAACCCCACCACAAGGCACACAAAAAGGATCATTAGTAATTGCATTAAGACACAAACTCCAAGGATTGACCAGATGGTAAAAACTTAATTTTGGGGTTTACTAACTCCAACGTCTGTTAAGATTTTTGTAATTTTATGGCATCTCATCAATTCACATCATGAAAATTGTGAGTTCAAATCCTTGTTGGAGTGATCTCTATTTCCGTTTCCTTTTCCTTAATTTATATTAGAATAGTGTGTAAATTCTTCGGTGATTAAAAAAAAAAATTCTTCCTGTTATTAAAATAAAATAAAAAATTAAAAGTTTCAAATTTAAAATCTCCTAAACGTTATCAACTCTTGTAAGACTAATTTATACAAAATTTTATCTTCACTTTAATTAGAGCGAACGGATGAATTGATCTCCAAGAATTAATCGAAGTGTACATAAATTGATTCAGACAATCTAAAATATCAAAAAAAATTAAAAAAAAATACACGTCACTACAAAGAAAAATAATAATAAAAATAAAGGTTGATGTTTCCAACTTGTGGCCGATTTATATAGGGGCGAGAAAGGGTAGAGAAAAGTACCCACCCCTCCTCAATTTGATTACATTAAAATTTATATTCTTGAAATGTATTTTCGTTTTAACCCTTGTGAAATTGTTAAGCGTGAGTCTCCTAAATTATTCAAAATGACTTATTATATATTTTTTCTTTAGCACAGTGAAAGAAGAAGAGGAGGGGAAATAAGAAAAAAAGAAACCCGGTGTGTGTTCCATTGAGAAAAAATTGTTGAAAAAATAAATTTTTATTTTTATTTATTTAACACGGTGAGCACTCACAAAAAATACAAACCATGTATATTATAAGAAAGAAAACGTACGTACAAACCCTTAATTTCTGAACATATAGAATTCAAAGGTCGTACAAAGCTCCTAACAAACACAAATACATTTCAAAAGCTTATCTCTATTCTTACCTTCTTTATTTTGAACAATTTATGATTAGGGATGGTAATTTTTTTCACCCCGCCTTGATTCCGTCTCATCTCCACCCTCGATAACAAACGGAGTGATGACAGTATTTGCTCTCATCGGTCCGTTTTTTCCCGCCTCGTCCCTGATTACATAAAATAAATATTTTTTAAATATTAATATATGTATAAAATATATATTTTACAAATTTAATTAGTCTAAAATATTAAAATATTATATTTATCTTTTTTATTTTTTATATTTTGTATATTTAATTATATTAATTCATCAACTATTATTTATTATTTATTATATTATTTATAACTTTTATTAATATTACATTTTTTAAACCTTAAAAATCATATCCGAAATATTTTCGTACCCGCTCCGTTCCCCACTATTTTTCCGATATTTTTTTTTATCTCCACCCCGATCAAATGAAAGGACAAAAATAAAAAAAACTAATCGCAACCCCGTCTCGTTCCATTTTTATTCCTATTTATGATCTCTCTAATACGATAACAATTTTTTTTTTGGTATAGAGTATATAGGTACGGTCATATTTCCCTCATTGAATTTATTTTATGTATCTTTTCTCACACTATTCAAAGTACGACTTTAAACATGCTACCAATATCACCTTTGACTATACCTTGTGACTTTTCACAACACGAAACTCTAACACATGCATTTGTACTAATAAATGTATTTAATTTAAATTTTAAATTCTAAATTACTTCCAAGAAAATTAAGAAATCAATACTGGCCTCAAACAACTAATTTTCAAGTCTTGAAGTATGGTTTGGTTGACGGAGGGCCTAAATTAAATGATACCTTATTTTTAAGCAATGATAAAAATAAATAAAAAATTCTTGGCCTGAGACAAGGTCAAAGAAAATTTTAAAAAGAAAAAAAAGTTAATCCTTTACATTTTGGGAGTCATTATCCAAACATGGGTTATTGAATTTAAATAAGAGCGATTTGATGATACCCTCCTCCTTCCCGAAACATTTGACTAAAAAAAATTATTGAATGCTAAAAGAATTCTTGGACAAGGTTTTAAAGTAATAATCTGACATTGGATTGGGGTTTAGCTTTTTTAACTTTTCTTTTTTTTTTTAGTGACAATTCTTCATACCTTCAAAAATTAAAAAAATAATGCCAAGTCTAAAAAAATTTCTCATATTATGTTTTTTAATTTTTGTTACTTATTTTATAAAAAAGCCAATTTAAAACTTTTATAGGAGTTTTTTTTTGTTTTTAGTAAAAAAAAATTTAACTTCTAATTAAAATAATTATGAGAAGTTTCTAATACTTGAAATAGTTCTCATTTTTATATAAGTTGTTCATTTCATTTAAAACTAATAATGAAAAAATTAAAAGAATAATTATGAGAAATTTCTCATACTTGAAATAGTTATTATTTTTTTACAAGTTGTTCATTTTATTTAAAATTAAAAATTAAAAAAAATTAAAAATAAGTATGAAAAATTTCTCATACTTGAAATAGTTTATATTTTTTATAAATTACTCATTTCATTTAAAACTAATAAGATAAATTACATTTACACTCTTTATATTTAAGAGTAATAACATTGATACATTTTCTATTCTCTTAAATATCACTGCATTCTCTTATATTTTAATTTTTGTAACACTTAAGTACAAAATTTAATTTCAATTAATTTTTTAAACAAAAACACTATTGAAATAAATTTTTTAATTTTTTTTAATTATAAAATTTTATTTAAAAATATAAAATTTACGTAGTTCGACGTAAAACCTACGCCTAAGGATGAAATCAACAAAAAAATGTACTATGTAAAATATGGCAATACAATGAGCCAAATGTAACAGTAACTCTTGCGAGCTATCACGGGACATAAACGATTTATAAAAGAAACCGAATTAAATAAATGATACCAAACCACAATAACTTGATGCACAAGTTATACCTCGTGACTTGCTGCCACAAAGAGAAATACAGCATTCTATTTATTACAAGTTGAAGGATTTAAGGGGTAACGCCTCATGATCACTTTGATGAATTGATTTTGTTGTTACACGCTAATTCAGGATGACACGTTAAGCGGGACAGTATCGTCAGTTGATGTATCTACAGAGAAAAATATGGAAAATCTTGTCAAAGTTGGTGAAGGATTGTTGAAGAAACCAGTTTCGCGGGTGAACTTGGACACCGGTCGCTACGAACCTGTTGAAAATGGCGCCACCAATGAAGAAGCCCTCAGAAAGTACGTACAGGGCTGGGTTCTGGGTTTAAAGCCTAATTTTAGGATGGGATCTTCTTTATATTCATAATTTAAAATTTAAAAATAAAAATTATTAATTGCTAAATATTTTTAAAAAAAATTCAAAAAAATATACCTATCATAATAATGGGTTTGATTTGTTCATTAAAATTTTAAATTTTTTAAATATGAGAAATTAGCTAAAAAAGAACAAAAGGCAAATTAATAACGATTCGTTTTATTACTGTCGTTCTTAGAATTTTCGAATGTTAGTCCTACTAGACATACTAAACTCATATTATTATCTTTATTTAAAAGTAAAATGTATCATCATAAAATTTTAATAGTTAAGCGACAAATTAACTGTTAAAAATTACAATGTAATGACCAAATTATAACAATAATTCAAACCTAAAATGTTTCAACATGAAATTATAATAATTAAGCAACAAAAGATTTTAAATTAACTATTATATATTTATATATAGTATATGAATACTCTAAATTAAAATACTTATTATTTATATCTATTTACTATTATAAAGAGAATTCATAATTTAATGGTTACAAGCTACTAAAGCCTGTCACATTGTGTATTTACATTTTTATCTAAAATTTATTCTCTTATCCGTTACCAACTATAAGGCTAAACATATAAAATCACTACAAAATTGTCATCTGTTAAGACAAAAAAAACCACCCAAATGTGTGGGCAGTTGGGGAACTCGTAACGTGGGGGTGGTTCTGATATATATATATAATTGCAGACGTTGCGTGTGCGGCACTCCCTAGTATAGCATATGCATATACCAAATTAAATTCTTATTTTTAATCTTTTTTGAGAGACCTAAAGTAATGACTTGATAGCTTTAGTCTCAAGGCCACCAACCATGAGTATGTATAAATCCTAAACAATTTATAACAATTTCTTTCTTATATCGATTGATTTTATATCATTTACAGGTTCGCGAAAATGCTTTCGGATGAAAGGAAATTCCGGGAATCAAAATTCACCAACGCGAAGGAATCCAATTAGTAACGTGGCTTTGCATTGTTTGTTGCCCTATTATCTCTTGGTTTCAACTGATACTTGTATATGTTGGTGGATCAGAATCTATTACCAAGCACATTTACTCTCTCTCTCTCTCTCTCTCTCTCTCTCTCTCTCTCTCAAAAGATTGTTTGTCTTGAGTAATTATTCAATAATTTCAATTTGTCTGAAATAATTATTCAATAATTTCAGTACACTATATAACTTAGTTAAGATTGTTTGTCTCGAGTAATTATTCAAGAATTTCAAACACCATCATATATTTCATCACTTGTTATGAAGATTGGATCATCATCAAGTCTAAATTTATCGATTGAATAAATTGTTGGCGGAAAATTCAACTTTTCAAGAATTTCCTTGAGAACGACTTTGAATGAAATCAATGCTTAGATAATATGCCGACTCTTGCTTATATTTCTACAAAATCACAAATTATCAAACACCATTTTAACTATTACGAACCCATACTTTTTGACAATTAGCTATCTCATAGCTAGTTCCAAATTGTTCAGCCCTTTCTCGCATTGGGTTTCACTCTTTTCAAGATATTCTAGTCTTGAGTTTTAATATTTTTTGGCTCAGTTCTCATTGGGCCATCAACTCTTCAATACCCGGATGCCTTTTGAAATCAACTATCTATTAACTTCAAATTATTTAGCCCTTTGACACATTGAGCAAACAGTCCTCTCAACGAATAAGCAACTTTTCAATACCCGAAGACATGTAGGATAGGAGTAGCACGTAATCTTTCCACTGCAATACTTCATAAATTGATGCAACTTTGGACGTTCTAAGATATAGTCAAGAAAATTTAAAACAAAAAACAAAAAAACTCAATATCATCAGCAAACCATATGTTACTATTAATTCTCAAAACGCTCAGTTTGAATCGACTTAATTCTGACACCATATTGAAAAAATAAGCTCTGATACAATATTGAAAAAGCAATAAACTCTAGATGAGACATGGTGTGGTTCACTCAAATCAATAATTCATAACAAAACATATGAAAGAAAATTATTTAGAAATGTATAGTCCAAATAGCGGTATAGAACTCCAACAATCACAAGTACTTTTTAAAACAACTCTATTCTTTACTTATTCTCGACTCTTCTCTTGGTACCAATACAATAATCATCAATCTCTTTATATTGAGGACATAACAACTCTACGACTTCCACTCACTTAATACAACCATATATTTCACACACATACTCAACAAAAATACATTGAACATACTTACACGCACTTTAAGATACTTTAACACATTAATGTATTTTTTGCATGCGCTTCAAAATACATTGAACGTGCCTATATGACTTTTCACTTTATAGTATGACCAGTATGACCTTTCACATACCCAAAACTATAATACATTAAAACATGTATTGGCAATATATCTAACTCAAATATTAAATCCTAAATTAACTCCAACAATACTTCTACTTAATCCTACGTGGTGCACCTACTCAACCATGTAAAAAAACCTTTGGATGGAACAATGATGATCCACCTCAATCTGTTGAGTAAATAAATAATGAGAGTAGGCTACTTAGTATTATCGAACATTTTTATTTACTAAAAATATCACGTAATAGTATATTACTTACATAATACTCCCGAAGTAACTTATAATTTGCGGTCAATATACTGTCTGTTTCCCTTTGAATGAATTTCCACCTGAGGGTCAGAGAGTTGCAGTTTGTCTTAACTGAGAACCTCAACTCACCCTATCAAATGAAACATGCATTTAGAATATTTATTCTACACATGCATATACAGAAAATTCAGACACGTCTTAAAATTGGCCATCACCACAAGTACAATAGATCGAAACTCCATGATCAATCCCAGGATGGTTTGATTCTCCGGTGATTATAGTCTAAGAACAAGATCAGATGAAAGATTACACGAGGGGAAAAATAGATGAAAGGTCTAATGTAAATCTTGTGTTCAAATATAAATAATAACAAAAAAAGAAAGTGACAAATTACAAGTCAAATGTCCCTGAAACCAAGTCATCCCATCCACAGCTGATGACATGAAAATCAATCCAATAATTTAT
This sequence comes from Heliamphora exappendiculata, assembly GCA_034768845.1. Taxonomy (NCBI): domain Eukaryota; kingdom Viridiplantae; phylum Streptophyta; class Magnoliopsida; order Ericales; family Sarraceniaceae; genus Heliamphora; species Heliamphora exappendiculata. Next base: position 3,017 of record JAOTRH010063470.1, on the reverse strand, counting down.
TAATGACAGGTTTCTTGAAGAGAACATCTAACGAAATTGTACAGAATCGGGGCTCACCCTCGACAACTGTTTGTATATCTACATTATTGAAAATCTATAAACGAGTGGATTATATGCAATAATAAATGAACATATAAAGTTAAGTCTCACACTCGCACTACAGTTACATTCCAAACTACGCAAATATCTGCTGTATGACAGTCTCTGCATTTCCATTGTACTGTGTAAGAAGATGGATGGCATCCGCCCTTGGCAAAGCAAGGAATTCCTGCACCAATTCAAGATACAAGTAGTTAGCAAATAAAGAATTTGATGTGTGTGCTAAATTAAACACACACATGTATAATAGGAAAAAAAAACAACTAATAGTTCCCTTCAGGGCAGCAGAAGAAAATGAAAACGTTCACAAGAAAAAGGTTCCAGGACATTCTGTTATTTAAGTGTGAAATGAAAACTCTGTTTCTAACGCTCTGTTTGTTTTGGCGTAAAACATTTTCCGAAGAACATTTTTCGTTCGCCTAGTTATTAAATTGATGGTTTGAGAATTTGAGCCCCAGGTTAATGCGTGTGCGTGTGCCCACAAAATCAGACCTCCAAAGATCATTACTTTTTAGACTGGCAAAGAAGAAAATGGTGATGATGGTCGTGATGGTAATAAATAACGAACTTGTGCATCGGCATAAACAACGAACACCTACAGGCTACAGGGTTCCTCACTTTGACTTGTACCTCTTACTTTTCTATTAGGCCAGTCCAACCAAACCTTAATTCCCTCCCTTGAGGGCTAGGGCCAAATCCCAAACCAAAAGGCAGGCCACCAAGTACCTCTTTATGCGTGCGTCGGTGTGGGTTAAATGTAGAAATATTTGGATTTTTAATGCTTATTTTTGTATATATTGTCACCTTTAGTAGTTTTTATTCTCCTTTTTGTACTAGTTAGATTAATGCTTGTACTCTGCAGTAATTTGAGCTTTAAATAAATCCCAGTCTAATAGATTCTAACTCTAAAATTTGTTGGGAGTTTTTTACGATTCTCATTTTAATTAGTTTTACTTTTTCATTTTTCACAATAAACGTGGCAACAGGAAAAGAAAATCACAGTGCCAAATATTGTATAACAGTGCATGGAGAGAAAATATGTAAGTTCCCAAAATGTGTACCAACTTACCATTACTTTAAGAATTGCATTTTCATCGCAGATGACTTCTGTTGATGAAACTTGTGTCAAACTGCTACCATCTTCTTGCATCCTACTGCTAGAAGATATTGTAACTTGGGAAGATCCATGGGTACAAGTATCTTCATTTGACTTGGTGGCAGCATCGGCAAGCAGAGGACTACTAACTTCTTTCAACAAGTCAATCCTCAGAAGTCCTTTAAAGCGATCTTTACACATCTGAAGCTTATACCATTCATTGTGTGTGTAAAGGGTTGTTCTCATTATCTTCATGAGCTGAGGTTCTTCGATACCAAGCCTCCTACCTATTGCAACCTGTGTGTGAACAAACTAGTGTTTTATGTTTCAGTCATAAACATGAAATTTCTCACTTAAGAATCAGTGGCAGTCGATATAGGAAGCTAAGAATAAATTTTGCAGTAAGCATAAAGCAAACATATGATATGTTTTTTCACCCTTTAAAAAGAACACAGGCAATAATCTGGACAACCATAAATATCAAAGCATTGTTCCATAATGTACTTACTCTCAAGCAATCATATTTTGTTGATAGCTTCAACACGTCATCATGGATAAACAAGGTAATCAAAATCAGGATCTTACGTTGAATCGTTGGAGGGGTTTACAAGATCAGATCGAGAATCGTACGATTCTACTAAAAAATAAAAATACATGTATAATAATTTCTATATATTTATAATTTCTTAAAAGTGCACAGACAAAGAAGATGTAAAAAATTATGAAGAATTATAAACTAAGTAATATCATAAAATTGTAAAAATTAGAACTTTTACACTGCATTTAACCCAAAAAAAAACGTAGAGAAGAGTTTTAGGATAGAGCATTTTGCATTATATATAATAGTGATACGAAAAATAAAAGTCAAAAAAATGTGAAGAGAGTTAAATTTAAAATAGATTAATAATAGACATTGAAATAAAGAAAAAAGAGTTTTTTAAAAATGTAATTGCAATTTGCAATAGCAAAAATGCTTCAAAAAAGGGAAAAAACGAATAAGAAGAGTCATGCGTTTTACAAATACCAAGAGATGGTATTATTAATACCTCGAATTCGGTAATAGTAATCCAAAATCTATTGACTTATCCAATCTAATCGTGTAAGACAAATGAGGAATTGATAGTCCGAAGAGACAAAGTGACGAACCCTTACAAGGTGAGTCTTACTTCCCATATACTTTATGGCTTAATCCAATCCCCCAAATCTAGCGTAACAAAAATAAGGCCTCAAGCCACAATTATAAAAATAACAACATTTGAGCACCAAAACTAAGTTTAAAACTGGATTGGTAGAATCGGGATCCGGATTGGGATTCCACAATTCATTAAGATCCTACTACCAAAATTGTAAAATTCTAACTCCAAGGGATTCTCTATATGATCCGGATCGATTTTGTCAAAATAGATCATATAAGCGTAGGATTCGGATCGGAATTCTAACAACCATGTAGATAATGCAAAATGCAGGGCTCATCTATCAACCAAACCCCCAACCTTGAATCTTCTATCCAATCGAAGTATCCATCCTCAAGCCCCCAAAAAATGTGAAGAAAAGAAAGAAAATAGACAAGAATCTTCAAAAACCACTCCTCTCCCTTTCACCACCCCATTGCCTCATTCTATAACTCTCATTCACTAATCCTCTGCTCCCCTCGTTGAAATTTACCTCAAGTCCTCAATTGCTTTTATCAGCTTCAAAAAGGCATCTAAGATTTTGTGCAATGAAACAAGACCAAGAAAATTTATCAAACCTTTAGACGCCTTCATCACTCGAATGTGCTTCTTCCCCCCTCCTCCTAAGCAACAGCCCGCCCCACTAACCC
>JAOTRH010063459.1:0-18434 GCA_034768845.1 Heliamphora exappendiculata | reverse complement strand
ATGATCGTGTCAGCATGTTAGCTATGTGAATGATGTGTATATGTGAGCATGGGGGTTGAATCTTAGGAGTGATAGTCATGCCTTTGGGCATTTGAATTAACAAACTTAGGAGCTAAGTTAGAAACACATTTAGCTGATGTGATTTCTATCAGGGAATCTAAGTAGGTTATCCAGATTAACGTGTCATTCTTGTTGGTTCTCCTCGGTATATGTGGGGTTGTTTAACATGAACCTATGTGGTTATGTTATAGCATGCTAAGTGTTTAGCATTTATGTTCATGCGATGTCTTACGTCTTATTTATTGTTTTGCTTTCATGTAGACGTGATGTCGACGAAAAGAGGGCGAGGCCATGGTCGTGTTGGCCAAGGGGATATTCCTGTCCTTGATGTTGGTGATGATAATGCTCCCTAGGGACAGATGGACGCGACGGAGCTGTTGTGTGTGCTGGTTGGTTCTATCCAGCAGCTGGTTGCTAGGGGTGAGCCTGTTAGGGAGAGGGTACTTGAGACGAGAGCTACAGTTGCGATGCGGGAGTTCAGGTGCATGGATCCACCTACCTTTGTAGGAGATCCAGATCCTCTTCTGGCGACAGAGTGGTTGGAGTTGACGACTCAGATCCTAGACACATTGCAGATTGTGGAGGATGAGTTGCGAGTTTCTTTTGCCACCTTTCAGCTGAGAGGTGATGCTCATCAGTAGTGGAGATATGCCAAGACTACAGTAGGGGCCACGTGGGCAGCTTTTACGCGAGTCTTTCTGGAGAGATATTTCCCAGCTTCGAGGAGGGACTTATGCAGGGAGGAGTTCTATTCTCTTACCCAGGGGACCATGGACATCATGCAGTACAAGGCCAGGTTTACGAACTTGTCTCAGTTTGCACCGGAGGTGGAGTGTACAGATGAGTTGCTTTCTATGAGGTTTGAGCAGGGCTTGAGGCTGGCAATTAAGGAGCGAGTGGCTGTGATGGGATATCGTGTGTTCAGACAGTTGGGGGAGGTGACAGCGAGAGTTGAGAATGCTTTGGCTGAGACTCGAGCTTCGAGGGAGGCCAGGACATCACAGGGCGGTACGGAGGCACAGACAGCTGGGCGTGCCAGCAAGAGGAAGAGGTCCTCTGGCCCTAGTTTTTATCCATCTGGATCACAGTAGTTTTCAGCACCATCACCATCTATAGCTTCGTCTGGGAGGCTAGAGCAGCGGGAGTTGACCTATTTTCGATGCAGAAAGCCGGGGCATCGCGCGGAGGATTTTTTTATAGCTGAGACCATCCCAGAGTTTGGCTCCAGTGCAACCGCAAGGGAGGGACCATTAATTTGCTATGAGTGTGGATAGTCTGGACATATTCATAGGAATTGTCCCTAGAGAGGCAGTGCGCCGAGCATGGAGGACACACCAGTGGGTTCGTATGTGCAGGGTCGACAACAGCCTTCTGCAGTTTAGACTTGCCAGGTGGCATGTGGGAGTACATCAGTTCAGTCGGTGCGGCAGCCGACAGTGCCGAGTACTGGTGGACAAGACATGATGGGGTTGCCCTGAGTGTATTCTCTTGCAGCTCGCGGTTCATCTAAGGCACCGGTTGTGTCGAAGGATGCTGATACACCTTTAGCGAGCAGAGGTACTTTCTAAATTTGCAGGTTATGGGTCAGAGACGTCATTGCATCTGTTTGGGGTTGGCTATGGATCCCGTGGATGGTGTGTTGTGATGAGGCAGTGGTGGGTGATGATGTGAGGTTGGGAGTATTGTAGATCCCGTGTCTTTGAGATAGTCGGCCATTATTTAGGATGCCTGACCTTGTTTGACTATATCCTAGGAATGGTTTGGCTGACCATCTCGTGTGCCTATGTCGATTGCAATTGACGGTTTGTTGTTTTGGCCTTGAGTTGAATTTCGGGGGCGAAATTCCTTTAAGGGGCGTAGAGTTGTGAGACCCTAACCTGTTTTTTTTCAGTGTTTTCGAATGTGCGTTACGTGTTTTCTTTTGAGCATATTTTTACTACTTTTGATGCATGATTAGGCTTAGATATGCATGCGGGGTAGGTTCCCGGGGCTGTGGGCCGTTGTGGCGTGATTCTTGAAAATTTTCAAAAAAAGATATTTTGGAGACCTATAAATATCTAGAGTTTGATATTTTCATAAAGATATTTTTCAAAATTTCTCCAGTAAGTTTTTAATTTTCTCTCTGCCTTCTCTCTAAGTTCTCGGGGGCCCGGGGATCAGTTTTCAACGATCCAACAGCGGATCCTTGCTTTTGGCACGGTGGGCTATGCAACCATCCGGCCATATTTCAATTTCGGTGAAGCTCAATTTTGCATGTGGTTCGAGGCATCGAGTTTAAACTCTTTGAGGTAAGATTCTAAACCCTACTGCTGTATAAGGGTGCTGTGGGTAAACGTGTGTGTTTTTAACGATTAGATCTTGGTAGATCTGAAATTCTAACAAATTAGGTTTTTGTTGGTTCCGGTGGATGGAATCATATTTCGAGAGTTTCTTTTGTGGTTTTGAGGTTAGGCTTGGGCGTGTGGATGTCCGAGGGTATTGTACGGAGGTTTGGAGGCTTCGATTTAGGGTTTGGAGGTAGAACCCGTAGCTCGGAATTAGTTTCTGGGTGGGTTCAGTCGACTGAACTCATAGGTTTAGTCGACTCGTTTGGTGTTCTTGAGGTTCAGTCGACTGGACCTCGAGGGTAAGTCGACTGGACAGTGCTTCTGGGCATTTTGGCCGTTTCTAGTGGGTTTTTCAGTCGACTGGGGGTTGGGTCCAGTCAACTGAATTCTGGGCTGTTTGTTGGTGGTTTTGGGTTGGTTCCATGGTTTTCGATTGGTGTCCTATGCTATTCGATTGATTAATTTATGGGAATTAGTTGATTTAAATACATGTGGATTTCTTTTGGGGTTCGGTTGGTTATGTGGTTGTTTTGGGGGTCGTGTCGTGGCCTCAGGTGTGCGTTTGAGTGTCGCCGTCGTGGGTGATGTGCATGGTAGATGCGGTTTGTGATGCTCGGTTCGGTGCGTGGTTTACTGTGGGTTTTGTGTTTGCGTGGGTAGCGTCGTGGGCCTGTGATGGTCGTGTTTGGGCCAGTGGTGGTCGTGTGGGTTGTCCCCGTGGGTGGATGTTGGTTTGTTTCAGCGGGTGGCATCGTGATGTATTTTTACACATGGTTATGTGCATATTTATAACTGTTTATTTATGTACGAAATGCGTAAGTGGATAACGTAGTTTATGCTTTAAAACCTAGAGTTTTATATGCATGTGACGTGGTTTGTGGAACGTCGTGTTGATACATGGTTATATACTTTAATTACTGAATTGGGTTTGCATATGTGTATGATATAGATTAGGTGAATCTGTGATCCAGTAGATGTAAATCCTGATTTTTGATGCACGTGTGTGTGTAGGTGAACGAGGTAGGCTGTGAAAGCCGGTGAACAAGGTAGGTTGTGAAAGACGGTATATTTGGGGCTGTGGTCCTTCGGTTAAAGTCCGAGAAGATGCATTAGTTGGGGCTATGGTCCTACGGTGAAAGTTCGTGAGGAGTTCCCCTCCCTTGTTCAGGGGAATTTGTCTGTGGTCCAGTATGAGGCCAAGTTCGCGAATCTGTCACTGTTTGCACCTGAGATGGTATCTACAGAGGAGTTGCGCACTCGGAGGTTTGAGAGGGGACTTCGACCTGCTATTAAGGAAAGGGTTGCAGCTCTAGATGTAGAGGTGTACATCAAGCTGGTGGAATCTGCTATCCGGGTCGAGAACGCATTGGCAGATAGCCGCAAGATTTGAGGGAGTGGGAGCCAGTAGGGCAGTAGAGATGCACAGTTTCACGGGCACAGGGGTAAGCGCCAGGGGTCGTCTGAACCTAGTTCCCGTTTTGCAGGATCGTCTCAGCCGTAGTCGTCGGCACCTACACTTTCAATGGCCTCGACAGGAAGGCCAGAGCAGAGAGGGTTGATCTGTTATCGCTGTGGACAGCCGGGGCATCGTTCAGTTGAGTGCTTGCAGAAGGGCCATGCTCAGAGTTCAGTGCCCATCTAGTCACAGGCGAGAGACCCACCTATCTGTTTTGGGTGTGGTCAGCCCGGGCACTTTCGTAGACAGTGTCCCAGAGAGGGAAATGTCCAGAGTGCGACATCAGCATCTGTTCCTTCATTTGTGCAAAGGCGACATGCTCCGTAGTAGCCTAGGGCGCGGACATCTAGGTTTGCGGAAGGAGGACTTTAGTGCAGTCAGTGAGGTAGCCATCGACTCAGAGTTATGGTGGACAGACCAGACTGTCGCCGGCCAGGGCTTATGTTCTTGCTGATCGCAGTGCTTCTAAAGCACCAGTTGTTTTTGATGCTGCTGTTACCCCAGCCATGATCAGAGGTACTCTTCTAGTCTTTAGATCGTGGGCCAGTGTTTTCATCGACATGGGAGCATCACATTCTTTTATATCCTCTGCATTTGTGTTTGCATTGGGGTTGGAAATGGACTGGTTGGGTAGCACCTTGTATGTGGGGACCCAAGTTAGTGGGAGTGTGACGCTAAGCCTTGTATGTAGATCCTGTGTGCTGGAGGTCACCGGTCGTTGTTTAGAGTTTGATTTTATCATTCTTGACATGACCACGTTTGATGTCATCCTAGGGATGGACTGGCTGACTACCTACCATGCCTTTATAGATTATGAGCGACGGAGAGTGTCGATCTGTACGCCAGAGGGTGACTGCTTTTACTTTGTTGGTGATCGGGATGAGGGCCTGATGTCTATGCCCGGTGCCACTCGAGTTCAAGGAGATTTGGGTGTTCTCTTTTCTGCGCTCAGATTAGATGAACAAGTTGGGGTTCGAGGAGTGTTACCCCCTGTGGTGTGCGACTATCCGGACGAGTTGTTTGAGTTGCCACTGAGCCGAGATGTGGAGTTCTCTATTGACCTTGTTTCGAGAGCTGCTCCTATCTCTATGCCATCTTACCATTTTGCACCGGCTGAGTTGCAAGAACTCAAGGTGCAGTGGCAGGAATTTCTTGATAAAGGGTTCGTACGGCCGAGTACGTCACCATGGGGAGCACCAGCTTTGTTCGCAAAGAAAAAGGATAGTTCGTTGCGGTTGTGTATAGGCTACAGGAAGTTGAACCAGGTGACGGTGAAGAACAAGTATCCGATGCCAAGGATTAATGACTTGTTTGATTAGTTGAGGGGGTCCCGTTTCTTTTCAAAGATTGACTTGAGGTCTCGGTATCATCAGCTGAGAATCAGGGACGAGGACATAGCGAGGACTGCCTTTCGGACTCGCTAAGGTCACTATGAGTTTTTGGTTATGCCGTTCGGTGTGACGAATGCCCCTGCTACATTTATGAGTTTGATGAACCGTATCTTCCACCCTTATCTGGATAGTTTCGTGATTGTGTTCGTGGATGACATTTTGGTTTATTTACCCACGAGGGAGATGCATGAGGAGCATCTGCATGTCATTTTGCAACTTCTGAGAGAACATCGCTTGTAAACGAAGTTCGAGAAGTGCGAGTTTTGGATGACGAAAGTGAGATTCCCTGGACACGTGGTGTCAAAGGATAGAGTATCAGTGGACTCGTCGAAGACTGATGCAGTGACGGATTGGCAGCAACCGAAGAATGTTTTTGAGATACGCAGTTTTGTCGGTCTGGCAGGTTATTATCGACGATTTGTGAAGGATTTCTCTAGGCTTGCAGCACCGATGACGCGTTTGACGCCTAAGGGAGTTACGTTTGTATGGAGCGAGTCATGTGACTCAGCTTTCCAGGAGATGAAGAGGAGATTGACCAGTGCACCCGTGCTGATTATTCTTGAGCGGGGTTTGGGTTACACAGTGTACTGCAACACTTCACATGAGGGTTTGGGTTGCGTTATGATGTAGGAGGGTAAGGTTGTAGCTTATAGATCATGAGAGTTGAAGACACATGAGAGGAACTACCCGACACACGATTTGGAGTTGGCAGCCGTGGTCTTCGCCTTGAAGACATGGCGTCACTATCTCTATGGAGAGCATTTTCGAGGTCTTCTCTGATCACAAAAGCCTAAAGTACTTGTTTTCACATAAGGACTTGAATCTTCGCTAGCGAAGATAGATGGAGCTATTAGAGGACTACGACTTTGACATGCAGTACCATCCAGGTAAGGCAAATGTCATAGCCGATGCACTCAGTAGGAGGTCTTATGGCTCAATTGCTTCTGTGGCTATACGAGAATGGATTATGCTTGCAGATGTTAGGGAGTTTGATCTATGTCTCGGGAATACATTGGGAGGTGCGACCTTATATACAGTTGCTTCATAGCCCGCTTTAGTTGCACGTGTGTTGGAGGCCTAGAGGACTGATCAGGAGGCTCAGATGATACGGGACTGCATTGCCAGTGGGACAGATACAGCAGGATAGGTGATGAGTTCATATCAGAGTTTGAGGCTGTTAGGGCGATTGTTTATGCCAGAGTCATGCCGTGCTGAGGTGCTACATGAGTTTCATCACTCATGTCTTGCAGTGCATCTGGGAGGCACGAAGATGTATCACGATCTACGCCGTCTATTCTAGTGGACGGGGATGAAGAGGGATGTGCTCCAATTCGTCTCACGATGCTTTACTTGTCAGCAAGTAAAGGTGGAACACCAGAGACTTGCAGGATTATTGCAGCCGTTGCCTGTATCTGAATGAAAGTGGGAGAACGTCACTATAGATTTTATATCAGGGCTTCCACGCTCGCCGAAGGGACATGATGCTGTTTGGATTGTGGTCGATAGGCTGACGAAGTCAGCACATTTTCTTCCCATTCGAGTAGGAGACTCAGTAGACAGATTGGGTAGGTTGTATGTTCAGGAGATAGTCCGACTACACGGAGTACCTGTGACTATTGTTTCTGATCGAGACCCGCGCTTTACATCGCGCTTTTGGCAGAGTCTTCAGGTGGCCTGGGGGACGAGCTTGACTTTTAGTATAACTTTTCATCCTCAGATTGACGGTCAGTTTGAGAGGACCATTCAGATTTTGGAGGACATGCTGAGAGCTTGCGTGCTTGATTTTTGGGGTTCTTGGGAGGATCATCTATCATTGGCAGAGTTTTCATACAACAAAAGCTATCAGTCCAGCATTGGGATGGCACCGTATGAGGCTTTGTATGGTAGGCCGTGTAGATTGCTTGTGTGTTGGATAGAGGTGGGAGAGACGGCTGTTTTGGGACCCGATCTAGTGCGGGAAACGACAGAGGTTATTACAGTGATTCGTCAGTGTTTGGCGATAGCAAAGAGCCACCAGAAGAGTTATCCTGATCGGAGGAGGAGACCGTTAGAGTTTGTCGTGGAAGACCATGTGTTTCTAAAGGTCTCGCCACGTAGAGGGTTGATGAGATTTGGTCATAGCGAAAAGCTATCACCTCGCTTTATTAGACCGTTTGAGATCCTAGAAAGGATTGAGGTGGTAGCATACCATTTTGCTTTGCCGCCTCAGTTAGCATCTGTGCACAACGTCTTTCATGTTTTTATGCTTTAGAGGTATGAGCCGAATCCGTCTCATGTGTTAGATTGGACCGAGTTGCGAGTTGATGACGATGTGAAGTATGAGGAGTGTCCTGTGCAAATTCTGGATACAAAGGAACATGTGTTATGAGGAAGAACGATTGCTTATGTCAAAGTTCAGCGGCTTCATCACGGGGTTGAGGAAGCGACTTGGGAGCTTGAGTCTGCGGTTCGTGCGAGATATCCAGAGTTGTTCACCTCGTGATCTTGTAGTGAATTTATGGGGTAAAATTCCTTAAGGGGGGAGAGTTGTGAGACCTTGTATCGTTCGATTTTTGATATATACGCATTTTAGGTGTTTTGATGCCTTTTTAGTTATTTCACTTTAATATGCCTACGAGAGTTTGATGCATGTTTTGGTTATACTAAGCATGCGGGGTTGATCCCAGGGGCTATGGGGAGTTACGGTGCGAATTTTAAAAATTAAAAAAAAAAGATATTTTGGAGACCTATAAATATTTGGAGTTAGATATTTTCAAAAGATATTTTCAAAACTTAACTCTTAAGTTTCCTCCATTTTCTCTCTGCCTTCTCTATAACTTTTTGGGGGCCCGGGGCTTGGTTTTCGTCGGACCAACAGCCAATCCTTGCTATTGGCTTCGTGGTCTACGCATCCATCCAGAAAAAATTTAATTTCGACGAAGCTCGAATTTGCACGTAGATCGAGGCATTAGATTTTTGACCCAACGAGATAGGATCTCAGATTCTACTGCTGTATAAGGATGCTTTATGTAATCTTGTGCTTTTCCATTGTTTAAAAATGTATGAAATGTGATTTTATGTTTTAAATCCGATTTTGGGTTAAAAACTATTTTTTGGCATTTTCGGTGGGTGAAAATGTGATTTGAGGGTTTTTTTTCAAGATGCTGGTGTGAGGCTTGGGGTGTTGATGTTTAAGGGTGTTTGATGAGTGTTTGGGGGGTTTGATTTGAGGCTTGGAGTCAAAACCGTAGCTAAAAAATAATAATTTCTAGGTTGGTTCAGTCGACTGGGGCCTTGAGTCTAGTCGACTGGATCATACTTTGGTGAGTTCAGTCGACTGAAATTCCTTCTGGTTTGGTTCCTCTTTTTTAGTGAGTTTTTTAGTCGACTAGGGGCTTGGGACAGTCGACTGAACCCCTGTGTGAGTGTTTTGTGTTGGTTTTGATGGTTCGGGTGGTTTATTTGGGCAAATGATGGTTTGTAAAGGAGGTTTTTCTGAAAACTTTTGAGAGAAATGTATTTATCGGAGGTTTGGAGCTAACCCTTAGGGTTGAGGCTCACTTTCTAAAATGTTTTGATAAAATATGTTTTTACATGTTTTGGTTTGATCTCCACGGTTTCATGGATTGGATCTCTTGCTTATACATGCATTGTGTAACTACTTTTGGGAAAAATATTTTGAAATGTTTCTTGATCTCCATGTCGATGGATGGATCTATATACATGTATAATGTATATTTGCGAAAAGGTTTTGTAGTTGATGTTACGATTCGATTTTTAGAAGATTATCTAGATATACCGGGATAACGGGTATTTGGCACGAGTTACCCTTGGGATAAGTCCGAAAACGTGCGCAACGTATGTTCTCTGCACCTTCGGGTTAGTCTCCGTAAATTGAGTTGAGTGCTCTGTACCCTTAGGTTGTCACCCGTAAATTGAGTGGTTACGTTATAGAGCTCTATATAGAACCTGTGTGTATCTAACCGATCTCATGATGTATGGGTATTTGATACTAGACAGGGGTCTATCGTTGTTACCTCTGTCGTGTGATGAATTCTGTACATAGGATCTTATTCTTCTTTTCCACTATGGTACATTCCGTGAGGGAACACTGATTTTGATTACTATTTTTCCTTAACTATGGTTAGTTATTTGCAATATTTTCATCACATAGTTTGAAGGATGAAAACAGGATTTTATGTTAATGAAACCGTTTTGGGAGACTTGTGTAGTCTAATGGGGAAAACTTGAGGGTTTTGGATGAAAAACCTGTTTTGGTTTTAGTGGTTGAGTTCGCTCCCACCATATGATTGCATATTTCTGCTTTACAGTTTATTATCTATTTCTATTGGGCTTCGGTTCACGAGTGGGAATTTTCTGTAAAACCATTTTCAGGTGATACTGCGGATGAGGAGTAGCTATGGTGGTGCCCGTGGTGGCGGAAGACTCTTATAGTTTTTATTTTTGGTTTGCCTATTCCTAAAGGCAAGTTTTGTACGCTGTAAGGCGATATATTGTATATATGTTGGAACTGTTGTCCTTTATATATGAGAGATACACTTTGTTGGGTATTCCTTTGGTTTCAACAGACGGATTTTAATGTATGAAAACCTATATTTTCATATAAAATGGACATTTTGTGGATTTTCACGTGACCGGGTTTTGGGGCGTGACAGGATTATATCCCAGTTGACTTCACCTGGCACTCCACAGCAGAGTGGTGTAGCAGAAAGAATGAATAGGACTCTTATGGAGATGGTATGGTCAATGATGAGTTATTCAGGTTTACCAGATTCGTTTTGGGGACTCGCTTTAGTGACAGCGGCTAACATTCAGAACTTGGTGCCTTCTAAGTCAATACCTTATATTTCCACAGAATTGTGGACGGGGCTTTCAGCACATGCGCTGGACACCCCCAAATACGAATGCCTTTTAGACTAGGCTTACCAGAAAAAGAGAACGCGAGTAAGTTGAAACCAAGGACGAAAATCTATTTCTTTGTGGCATATCCCAAGGGAGCCAAGGACTGGCCCCCACTTGAGCATCCCCTGTTTTTCCCTTAACATACCACTCGAGCGGACCCCCACTGCTCGAGTGGCCAGGTACCCGATGCCAAACCAGAAAAAGGCCTTGTTTTGAATTTTCAAGCACCAACCTAATATCTCATGCAAAGGATGGATCTCTATGATATGAAACATAAGTAAACATAACTTTGATCCATAAAAGAATACCTTAAAGCTCATTCCACAAGTCTCTCGCATAATTACATTCATCCCAAACAATGAAATTCATAACAAAACATAATTACATGATTTTCTTTTCCATAACTTCCAACATACAATTTATCTTGCCTATATAACTCACAAAAGAACTTATACATTGATCCTACTACGATCATATTACCCCAAAAAGTCCCAATTATAAGCACAAGACACATTGATTTATACATTCTTCATCAAAATATTTTGAAACACAATGAAACGTCTTCTACGTCTTCTCTTTATCTTCAGGACCTGAAAAATGTTTATTCAAACACATGAACCGAAGCTCGTAGGATAGTGACTAAACATAGTTCAATGCATGATATACGAAGTGTGGGTGTGTGTATGCCGATACAAAAAAAATCGCGTTTGTACGTACATAAACAATAATTCACACACACACATTTGAGATTAAAACTAATCAATCTTCGCTAGTTTCCCTTAATATAATGTAACATACTTCCAATTCATCTCATACTACAAGATATCAACGTGAATCACACATCCCATTTAGTCCATTCATATTAGTTCACTCCCGGTTTATTTATAGTCGAGTTTTATTCATTCCATTAATTTAATTTCGAACCGACACCGGGTGGAGCTTATACAAACCCCGCACTATTACTCCAACCAGCAATGTAAAGCCCGATTGATAATAGTTCGCTCTATAACTCACCACAACAACTGTAATTTTTTCTTTTTCTAGGGAACACCAATGGGAAGGGCACCCAGCTTGCGCAAGTTTTCGGTCTTTCACCGTAGAGCTAGTCAAGCCCAACTTATTCAACACAACCAATAATCGGTTCCACTATCCATTTATTAATTCAACAATTTATTTCCTTCCATTTAACTATGAGTCCAACCACAAACATTGGTCCCTCTCATCAACCCCAACGCATAAACATATATTATCACACCATAGTTAAGTAGGTATAGCCAACTTATACAACAATTCCAAGCATTTAAGTTAGAACCCCAAATTTCATGAAATTACTCTTTTAATTAGCTCAATTCCTTGGTTCAACAAACCACCCTTTGAATACACAATAAAAAGGTTCAAATCTATTAATTGTATCCATTCTCCATGGAATTAATGCACTACAACAACTTGGGATTTATACACACAAATTCCCAAATCTTGAAATTTAACTATGAATTCAACCTTCAATCCATAAACCAAAAAGTTACATGGTTCTAGCGCTCACTTGGGTGTTCAATTCTCATAATTTCATCCAATTTTCATGCAATCAAAACCTTACTACAACACAAACTTAGGTTTATGTAAATTTTGTTTCAAATCTTCAAGTTAACTTATAAATTCAACCTAAGAATCATAAATTACTAAGTAACATGGCTCATACAACCCATTAAGTGCTCCAATTTATTCATTTCATCAAATTATTATGAGATCAAACCAATAAAGCATGAATTATAATGTAAGAATTAACATAGTTCCCAAAAATTTTAGGGTTTCAAGGGTTTAAATAGAAATTCAAAATTTTTAGGCTCTCAAGGATTTAGTCAAGATCTTACCTCTTGGAACCACAAGCTTCAAAAATCGCTAAACCCTAGATTTTCGGCCTCCACAAAATCGAGCTCTAGTTGATTCAACGCAATGCTCCCGTCACGTATAACTAGAATCCCAATCGGTGTCATCCAATTTTATGTGTAGAGGGGTCAATTTAAGAGAGAAGCTTGGTCACAAACTTTGAAAACTCTTCTATGGAGAACATGAAAATTGAAGAAGAAGATGAGGAGAGAGAGATGAGGCGTCGGGCAAGGGGGGCCCCTTTTTTCTTTTAGTTTTATTTATTTTTTGCCAAGTCTAGAAGGTCCCATTAACATATATATATATATATATATATATATACAACCCAAAACACCTTAATCCTTTAATATTTAACTTAATTAATTTTTATTTAAATCACATTAATTAACATTCAAATCACTTTATTCCAATTTTTTCTGACATCATCGAATTTATCTCAATTTAATATCTTGGGTTCTCTCCACAAGCCAACCACATGCAAAATGTAATATTAATTATCAAAAGTCATCACCATTAATTTAAGGGAAAATTACACGAACACCCCTTATATTATGAGTGTATATCACTTTACCCCATAAACTAAAAAAGCGTATGTAGACACCCTAATTTGACTCCGCCAATCTTAGGTTGTTCTAGGTGAATTTGATAATAAAAACAAGTAGAATGGTGCTTCTGAACAATCATCGGCAGGTGATCCAAGCTCAGTGATTTGAACCCAATGATCAAAACCTTCAAACCAGTGAAATCACCTTAGACTGCCAATTTTGAACTGTGGGACCGCCAACTTTGATTGTGGTGACCTGCATAAGAACCTCTTAGAAACCTTAGCCAAGGTGGCGACTGCCACATTAGAACTATCACCAACTTCATTGTGGCGACCGCCGTAGAAAACTCTTGGAAACTTGACTTTTGTGGTGACCACCATCTCACAACCTGGCAACCGCCAACTCCAAGTAGCCTGACATGTACCAAAATGTGTCAAAACCCCATTGGTTGATGAACTCTATAAATACCGCACCTTTGGTACGATTTTATGAGGACAATTCTGATATCGGAGTTTTGACAGGTTGGAAAATGGAAGAATTCTAATACCGACACGCTGCTGAAGTATCGAGAGACTAACCACCAATATCGAAACGCTACTTAACCCTAACTCACCTACACTTAGATTGGAGCATTGATCACATCTCCCCTACTTGAGGTTTCACCCAGATTATAGCAATCCAGGTGTTCTATTTGGATCTCCAGTCTTTCTATCTCCATTTCCTCTTTCTTGGAGTGACTGGGTTAGTTTCAACCTTTTATCCTACATACCTTACTCCTCATGTTGTTTATGCAGTTGATTCAGTTATCTCATTTTGTTTGATTTAATCGTGAGCATCTAGTTAGTTGTGATAAGCATGTTTAAATTAATTAAGTTTAGTTAAATTCATGTTATAAAAACAAACTTTAATTTTACTTTGTTCACATAGCACATTCACACTTAGCACGTTGTTACTCTTAAATTCATCAAAGTAGTGCCAATGTCACGCCCCTAACTCCGGGTCACGTGAATAACCACAAACAACCAATATAACGCCCAACCCGAGAATACACTCTCAGAAATAATGTCACGTCCCGACTCCCGAGTCACGTGATCCCCCCTTGATAACTCCTATTCCTTTAACCAAATTTCCCTTAATAATATTCTCTTGAACTTAATTCCTTATAGGTTCCAACTTATTCCAAATTCAAAAATAGACCAAGTCTAATTCTTAAAATTTTTGATAGAGTTTCCTATATTTTTTGGACTATCCCAATTTTTACCTGTAAACCCGCCAAACTTGAATCACAATGTATATACTCAGGCACCGCATGGATTTCAACTCTCAAATACAATCGCAACTAAAGCTATCCACTAGCTAACCAGAACTTAATTACATTCATCCAAGCAATTCTCATTAAAGTCTCCCAAATACAACACTTTGAAACAAATACATGAGATTTAAACATACACATATATATAATTACATCCATAAATCAAAATCATAAAATTGCTCCTTTCTTTCAAAACATTCTTCAAGAATCCCATCCTTTGCTTGCTTTTCTTTTATTAAAACCTGTAAAAAGTTGAATATATACAACCTGAGCCAAAGCTCGTAGGATATGACTAAAGAAAGTGTAATGCATGATTTTTGATATGTGGATGAGAAGGGTACTATGAGTCACATTCATTTGCCCTTTTTATTTATTTCACGATTCACGTACACATCCAGTTAATATACACTTCAAAGATAATATGAGTTTATTTTGATTCCTTAGTTTCAAATTTACTAACTATTCCACTTAATTCGTCTTGTCAATTATTTCGACCTTATGTTATCATTATACTCTACTTCAATGTCTTGTTCATCTATTAAATTTTTAGTTCTATATTTTTCTCCTCTTTATCATTAGTTGCAATTCTTCTTTTGTTATCTTTCTTTCTAATTCATCCATCTATTATTCACATTTCTATTTCATTCCGTTGATTCCATATTGAATCAATTAATTACATAATCTCTTTATAATCCTTTAATTTTTGCTCTTATATTTGTTTTCTTCTTAATCATCACCTTTTTCCTTTATAAAATCATTACTTGCTTTTAAATTCTTAAATTCTTTATCCAAATTTCACTTTTATTTTCACTAATCAAAATACTGAGTTACCACGTCTTTATTTTATTTCGTTAATCCAATACTGAATCGATGTCGGGTGCAGCTTATAAAAACCCCTCCCTATTCTCCTAATAGGCTACGCGAAGCCATTGGGTAATAGATGGCTCTATAACTCACCACGACACCGCCTTTTTCGATTTCCCTGAGGAACACCGACGGGTAGGCAACCCATGCGCACCTTTTTGGGGACTAACCCGATGGGTAGGGCACCCTACTTGTGCAAGTTTTTGGTTTTTCACTACGGAGCTAGTCAAGCCCAACTTATCACATCCATATCAATCATCCTCTGTTCAATATTTGATTAATCATATCAATATTCATTAGACAACTGGGAGTCCATCTCCCCAATTCATTTTCACCATCACATATTTCTCATCTTACCTTCATGGTCCCTTCCATTCCAATACAATCATAAATTCTCATTTAATATTCATTGACTATTACATTATTCCGTTATCAATACCATATTGTGAGTTCAATCAAGCTTTATATCATTACCCACTGATATATGTTCAATACATCTCATGGTTCATTAATTCACAATAAATAAATTTTCATGGTTCCTTCATCTACCCTTATCCAATTCATATAAACTCAAGTCAGATTATCACAAGATTCCAACATATGCGTCGAGATTTCATTAAAGATCCACATTTCTCCCAATCTTTCCCAATTCGATGTTTTAATCATATCGTCTTATTTCGCATTCTTAACCATGATAAGGTTCCCTTTTAATCCCATATTTAGAATTTAGTTGATATCATAGCTTTCTGGATACAAATTCAATAAAATTTTCAAATCAATTTTCATTGTTCCAAAACCCATTTTCACCACATCTATTATTCCAACACACTCTTTATTCGACTTATGGTTCCATTTTCAAACCTTCAAAGAAAATCAAATTTTATTATTAAATCAACTAAAAACACCAGGTTAATCTACTTCCGTGCGTTAATTAGGTTCAATACCTATACCTAATCAAATCTTTAAACTATGTTCTAAATTCAACCATTTATCTATCTTTAAACCACTTCTAAAACTAATAGGACGAGAAACATTCTTCCATAACTTTTCCAATTGTCAACTAACAAGATTCAAGTGAAAACCTAAAATAGTATTCAGTTACTTCTTGAATTAACTTATTTCTATGGCTCATCCAAACCCTCAAAGTTAAACTAATTTCTCATGAATTTTATATATACTACTTATATAACTTAAGGGTTATTCACTCCAGCTTCCCACATCGCCCACCTTAGCCTAGCATTCAATCTTTAACTCACCACTTAACGAGTTAAACAGTTCAAACTCCCTTCAGTTCTTTACATCTCAATCTTCGTAAAACTAAGTTATAAATTCAATTCTTTCTCCATCTTTCAACCACTTTGATAAGAACAAGACATGAACTCATGAATTCATCAGGATTTCCAATAACATTTCACATGTTATAATTAAACCATGAATTTTAACTTAAAAACCATAAATTTGTACAAAGTCCAGCTACTACGCCCATGTTTCACCATAAAACTCTCCATTAAATCTTCTAATCATTAATCTCCGGGTAACTATATTTAAGTTAAAGTCCTAATTAACACCCAATTGATCACTTCAAGTTCATGGTTCACTCAGTTAATTCTTAATTTAAACTATGTTTCTGCTCCAAGTCAATATAGTCCGGGTTCGACCAATTAAACAACACTTTCTAACATGATATTGAAACCTATCAAACCTTTTATGAACTTTGGATTTTAGATTATGGTTCTTGGCCCTC
This sequence comes from Heliamphora exappendiculata, assembly GCA_034768845.1. Classification (NCBI taxonomy): domain Eukaryota; kingdom Viridiplantae; phylum Streptophyta; class Magnoliopsida; order Ericales; family Sarraceniaceae; genus Heliamphora; species Heliamphora exappendiculata. The sequence goes on along the minus strand of JAOTRH010063459.1, from coordinate 1,946 downwards.
TCATCCACAAATAATTAAGTCACATGGTTTAACCTCGTCTAGAAACCTCAAATTTCACATTAACAATCAATTTACATTAATCTAAAACCAAGAAACCCCAAAATTTGTTAAACCTTTAGTTAAAATTTTAAACTCTTAGAATTCATATGAATTTTAACCAATTTCAACCCAAATCACAGCAAAACACCAAAGTTAGTCTTAATCCTACCTCGTGTAGCCTCGACGCTTCGAAATCCACCATCTACAGTTAAGCCATTTGGGGTTCTTGCTCTTGAAATTTCAATTGACTCCTCAGGTTACGTAGATTCAAACTCTTCCTTAGTGATTTCCATATCCCTCAATTGTAAAATAAAGAGCATTAATTAAGCTCTCATAAGAGAAGAAAACAAATTGCAGAAAAGAAAAAAAAGAAGAAGCCGCAGCAACACATAAAGCATGGAGCTTACCGGCCAACCAATAGAGTGTCTAGGGATGGCTTTACATTTCCATTTGACTGATCTAAGAATTGCTCCCAATTTCCCAAGCCTTGAACTGAAGCTACTGAGAACCGAGGAAGGAAATGCTGGCACCAAAACAAGGTAGGGGAAGAGAATAATGCACGAACAGGGCTGAGGTTTGTGCGTTTGGTTCCTCCAATTAGTTACCCAAATTCACCAATTTTTTTTCAAAAAATACGCTGGTGGTGAAGCTCGAAACTCATTAACAATGGCGAACGGAATGGGGGATAAGATGTATGGAGCAGCGCAAAATGAGGGGGGGCTCGGTCTCCCATGTCAGAATCGAAACAGAAGAGGGAGAAGAGAAAGACGACTGTGGCGGCACCCAACAGAGAAGTTTCAGCTTATGGTGGTGACTAGGGTGTGGTTGCCAGCAGGGAAGGGTGGGAAAGGCGGCGCCAGCACTCGCGGCGGTGAGGAAAGGGAGGCACGGTGGCGGCGCATCACGCGTGCTTCTCTGTTTTCTTCTCTCTGCCATCGACAAAGAAGATAAAGCGGAGAAGGTGTCGGGGGAGGGGGAGACCTTCGGGTCTGGGAAGAATAGGCGTCGAATAGAGGTGTATCGGCTACTCATGGTTTGGAAGAAGACAACGGAGAAGGAGAAGAAGAGGAGAGAGCCGGCGGGTGGTTCGGGAATTTGGGGCTTCCCCTGACTTCTTTCTCTCTCTCTCTCGATCGCACTCAATCTCTCTCGATTTCTCCTCGTTCGGTTTCTCTTCCAGAAACATCTCAGCTTCGGCGGAGATGTATTTTCTCCCTCCACCCTTTTTTTTTGCTTAATTACTTAATTTTCTCAAAGCCTCTAGAATGTTCTCCAACATATTATTATTACAATTATACTAGTAAATCAACCCCATTTTAATTTAAAATTAACTTCAATTAAGAAAGTTCTAATTTTCTGACATCACAAGATTTATCGCAGAAGTTATATATTCCTGGGCCTAACCGCATACCAAAGCGGTATTTTATTGTCAGAAACTATTTCCACTAATTTAATTTCATTAAAATAATTAACAAAAAATTTAAAGCGTATCGGGTCTCTACAAATCAACCATACATGCATTGTATAAAAACGCCAAATGAAAAAATAATACATAGGGCTCCAATGCCAAAAGTGTACACTACACGGCTCCAATGCCGAAAAACATGTACAACATACACGTTTCAAAACGAGCAAAAAGAAAGGCTACGGGTCTTCCGCTCCACTGTCAACCTTAGATCAACTTGCGTGACCAGTACCTGAAAACATTTTATCCCACACCGTGAGTCAAGGCTCAGCAAAAACTAAACAATAGATGCAATATAAGAAAATCATGCTAGGAAAACAAGGTGTAATGTTTGGCTCTCTTTCAAGCCATAAAACAGTTCGAAAACGATTTTAGAACACGACTCACTAGAGCCACCAAAACAGTTGGAAACACGACTCGCACATGCCCCCAACAACAACAT
>JAOTRH010063448.1:0-18435 GCA_034768845.1 Heliamphora exappendiculata | reverse complement strand
CAACTTAAGCAACATAGACTCGAACCATTGGCATGAGTTCATCTTGTTAAAAGTATTATTTTCATACACTAATTACTTACAAAGTTCATATAAGGTTCACACCATCAAGTCTCATAACCAACACACCATTTAAACACTCAGCCAATTTTAGGTTCAAGTTTTAATTGCTAGTTTTAAGGTTATGATAATGTTTTGAAAAACTTAGACATTAATTTAATTTCTAAAATTTTAACACCAATTAGATAAAAATATTTTCTATAACTTTCATATTTATCACCAAGGTCACTTCCTAAAGTAAAAAGGTCATTTATTTTATTTTATTAAAAACAGTTCAACACTTTACAGGAAAATACATAGGAATTGAGCCTCACATAAACCAAAACGCCAGAACATGTTTAGGCCATAAAACTCAAAGATACACACATGCAAATGCATACAAAGTTTACTCATACATAAACAGTCCCTAAATCACTCCTACGACGCCTTTTTGATTTATTCTTTGTTTTATTTTGTTAGGGTTAGTTATAGAGATGGATTGAGGGGTGTCTTGGAGGAGAATATCAGAAGGTTTAAGGGAGTTACTTATCTTATTTGAAGCTCAAATGGGTGAAGGAGATATGGACTTGGCTCTAATGACTTCTCATTGGTTCCTCCGTCTTCCTTCTTTCCTTCTTTCTTCTTCTCTCCTTCTTCTCCTAGGACGCTTAGAGAACTTTTGGAGCCTCTCTCCCTCACTCTCAGCCGAACCATATGCAGGAAAATGGAGGGGCTTAGGCCTTGTTTTTATAGAAAAAAAATATAAATGGGTGAAATCATGGTGTTTATTTAAAATTTGAATTTTCTTAAACTTTCATTGGTTGCATGGGAGGTGGTATTTATTCAAGACTTACAAAAATCAGATTCTGGGGTAGTGTGGTTCGGCTATGCAGTGTTTGGGAAGATAAAAGGCTATTTTGGTAATTAATTAGGGTTTTAAATGGTATTTTAGTGCATTTTTATGTATTTAATTTCATAAAATATTAATTTTATATACCTAAACCTACTGAAACCTATTATATTAATGTATTTATAATTAATTTAGTCTTTTCATGATTTATCATAATTTTGATAGCAATTAAACAAATAAGTGTAGGCTTTTAAGCTAAATTAAGCTAGTTTGACTAGAATTAATTTTTTGACTTATTTATTGTGTAGAGATTTTAAATAATTATTTTTTTATTTTTTTGAGTTATATTATTATATTATTATATATATTACTTATATAAAAAGTATTGGATCAAAATAATACTTAATTTAAACATCTTTTCTCATTTTTAAGCTTAAAAAGGTAAAAAGTAACTTTTTGGGCACAAATTCCTAGGTGGCTGGCCATGCACGGAAATTTTGGTCATTTTTGTTGTTATTTTATATTTTATTAATTAATTATGTATAAATATCTAATTTTGAGTGTTTATGTGTCAAATTTTAAATTTTTAAGACTTTTTGATGTACTATGGGTAAAATGATCATTTTACCTTAATTATGAGAATTTTTTATTTTTAATTTAATATTTTATATTATTTACTTAATTTAAGCTGTTCCGAGACTTTTCTAAGTGTTAGGGTTTTACCTCTGAGTATTTGGTCTATTTTAGGATTTTCTGGTCAAAATTAGGCTTTCGTGTTACTTTGGGTTTTCGGGCTAATTAGGGTTTTTCTTGTTTATGTAGTGACCTAGGTTCTTATTATCTATCCGTCACTAATACTAGGGTTTGAGCCATATTGTTATAATCTAGGTGGTTACTACTTGGGCCTAGACCGGGATGTTATAATGGTGCATCACCTTATGAAGATAATTGCTTGTTTAAGCATTTTTATAACATGAGCATGATAGTTTATGTATATGTGAGTATGGATGTTGGACCTTAGGATTGATTAGTTTTGCCTTTGGGCATTTGGATTAACAAATTTGGAAGCCAAGTTAAAAATACGTTTGGCCGATGTGTTTTCTAGCAAGGAATCTAAGTAGGTTGTCCAAATTGGCGCGTCTGTCTTGTCAGTCCTCCTCGGTATGTGAGATGTGTTTGTATAATCTTGAATTGCTATGTGTTAGCATGATTGTGTCTTTTATATTAGTAATAACATGTTGTATAAAAGCTTATATTTTTATGTTGCTTTCGTATAGAGTTATATCCATGCGGAGAGAACATAGCCGTGGTCGAGGCCGTGGCCGTGGTTCAGGCCGAAGGGATGTTTCAGTCCGAGATGTTGGGGATGCTAATGCTCCCCAAGGACCTATTGACGGGGTAGACTTGTTGTGTGAGATGGTAGGCTCCATCCGGCAGCTGGTCGAGGTTGTTAGGGGAAGGGAGAGCGTACCCGAACTAAGGGTGACGGTCGCAATGCGTAAGTTCTGACGCCTTGACCCTTTTACCTTTGCCGGGGATCCCAACCCCACGGTAGCCACAGAATGGCTGGAGCTAGTGACCAAGATCCTAGATACACTTTAGATAGTGGAAGATGATCTGAGAGTGGCATTTACGGCATTTCAACTGAGAGGGAGTGCCTATGAGTGGTGAAAGTTTGCCAGGACTACAGTGGGAGGCAATTGGAAGGCTTTCACAAAGGTATTTTTGAATAAGTACTTCCCTAAGACCACGAGAGATCGTTACCGAGAGGATTTCCTGTTCCTTACTCAGGGGATGATGACAATGGTCTAGTATGAGGCCGAGTTTACTTGTAACGACCCTACTCGGACCCAAGTATTAGTGATGGATAATTCATGAGGCTATAGAGTACGAAAGAGGTTCTAAACTCTAACTCGAATTAAAAACCCTAAGTTCGGCCCAAAAATCTCAAAAATGTTCAAAACATAAGCAACAAAATCTTAACACCCTGAGAGTCTCTCAACATTCTAAATGAAGTAAATATCATAAAATAATTAGTTAAAAATCACAAATTCTCATAAATAAGGTAAAATAACTATTTTGCCCATAGTACAGCAAAAAGTCATAAAAGCCCAAATTTTGACACATGAATGCCCATGAATGCCCTAAATCAAGGATTTAAGTACAATTAATTAGCAAAGGACAAAATAATATCAAAAATAACAAAAATACCCCTTAGTGGCCGACCATCTTGGGAAGAGTGCCAAAAAGTAGCTTTTTGCTTTCCTTTTTAGCTTAAAATAATGAAAAATATATTAAATTAAGTCTTATGATGATCCAATACTTGTTGAACAAGTAATATACATAATAATATAGTGTTTTAGATTAATGAAAGCAAACAAATCATTATTAAAGTTCATACACAACAAAATAAGTTAAAAAGTCATATATTGCCAAAATGGCTTAATTTGACTTAAAAGACTACATCTATTTAATCAAATGCTATGAAAACTATTATAATATATGAAAATACTATATCTATCATAAATATACTAAAATAATAGGTCTCAGTAGGAAAAGACACCAAAAAGATATATCAAATTAACTTTTAATGCATTTTCTTGCACAAAAGAGCACGCAAACCAATGCAAAATCCCTTGATTGATGTGGGATCAGATTTTTGTCTCCCAAATAGCCCCCTAGCTATATTTCCCTTCTCCATATCTGATTTTTTCCCTCAAAACGTGAACCAAATTAAATGAACCTATGTGATGTGTAAGGAAAAAAAGGAGAAGAAAGTACCCTTAATTAAGCTTTTGTCCCCTCCATATTTCCAAGCCCTTGCCTATATAAACCAAGCCAAACGCTCTCTTCTCCACTTGATATTTTCGTGCAAGTGAGGGAGAGAAATCAGACCTCTTTGCTCTTGAGTGTTAAGGTGAGTTTGAGGGAGAAAAAGGTAGAAGAAGGACGAAATCAAGGAGATTTTTGAAAGCTAAGTCCAAATCCATCCTCCACCGTCCTTTGAGCGCTCAAACAAGTAAGTAAAATCTCTAAATCTTATGTATAATATCTCTCAAAATATCTCCCAACACATCTCTTTAAATACTAAAAAAATTGAGAACCAAAATCAAACCGAAAAGGCGTTGTAGTTGAAAATTTGGGGATGTTATGTTTGTGGGTGATAACAGATGTTGTTGTATATTGTTATCTTTGAATTTGATTACTTCTAAGTGTGCTGGAGCCTTGATATTAAAGTCTAAAATACAAGCATACCAAGAAATTGAACAAAAACTTGACATATCATAAGTAGGACACTTTGACACTAAGAGACTTGATTTCTGAGAATATAGATATTTATGTCCTGAACTTCGGAACACCATAACTCAATGTAGAAAATTGATCCAAGCATGTTCTTTATGTCCACATTTATATTTTTGTGTTATCTTTCATCCAAAATTGGTTTCAACTCATTTGAATAAGTAGAACTCGAGATATTATAATTTTACCAAAGTGTTTTATTTTTCGACCAGTCAACACTACTGACTTGGAAACCATAGTTTAAAATGAGATCCGAACTTTGGTCAAAATATAAAAATTGTAGATAACATGTATATCTATTTACCCACCAAAAAATGAGCACAAACTATTGAGTTTTGATAGGTCAAAACCTCTTTAAAAGTTTCTGTTGAGTTTCAACCCTCAAAGGACACTTCTGTCACATATTTTTATATAGTCCAAAGCTGAGACCAACAGAAGCATGTTTTTAATAAAATCTTAAGAAAAGTGCTGAACCGTTTTTACTTAGGAAGTTTTGTTTACCCTTTTTCCATAGGTTTTGGCCTTGAAGTTAAATATGAGAGTTGTAGAAAATATTTTTATTTAAATAGTATTTAAAAATCATAACTTGATTCCATGTCTAGATATCCCAAAATCTTGTCGGTTCCTTTAATTTAACACTTGATTTTTCACCTTAAAGTTGCTAAATGTATGTTTGAGTACACTTTACTATGAGACCTGAGTTTTTGTATGATGATTGATTTGAATTAGTTGATTAGTATTTTTAAGTGAATGCATGATGATTTAAAACTCGTGCTATCATGTTTGAATCATATCTTGAGAATTGTAGCTTGTGCTTCACGTACTTGTACCTTATGCTTTGCGCGTTATACGATGAATCTTGCCATGCTAGTTGATGCCATGCTATAGATGGTTGTATTTGAGATCCATACCATGCATCATTGACATTGTCACTTGCATCTTGGCATATTGGAGTCCATCTGTGCAAACCGTTGTTGGGATGGGCTGTATTGAAATTGTCTTTCTTGATTCTAAGTCTAGGGGGTCCCTGGTTGCCATTTTTTGAAAATATTTTGGAATGTATTCCCCTTGTACATCCTGGGTGCATCGCCGGTGTTTGAAATGGCTTATGGTTATTGTTGGGCACCATGGGTTCGTCGCTAGCATTCTGATTTCGATAGCTTAGACTTTTGGGTTATCACCGACGAAGGCATCACGAGTCTTAAAGTGAGACAAACTGCTTGAGATGAATTTCTCTTGTACACCCCGGGTGCGTCCCCGGTGTTATAGATTTGGTTTATACACCCTAGGTGCATCCCTGGTGTTTGAAATGATTTATTGAATATTATTGGCCTGGAGTATGGCGCGAACCCCACGCCATTACCATTGAGTAAAACAGCTGTGGTATAACGCCCGGCGATGCGGTTACTATTCGCAACGAGGTGCGATGATGGCTTTGGTGATCAAATACCCATAAAAGTCTGCTATGGTGATTCTTAATGTGGAATTCCTATTATAATTTGGGTGCATGTTGGGTTGGGTATCTGCATTTCACATATAGCATCTCATATACGCATACTTATTGACTTATTTAGTATCCTATCATAAATTGGTCTGCCTCCTTGACTATAAACTGTACTGGGTGTTATATAGTATGCGTCATGGTAAATTTTGTGCCGTGAGATTAGTTAGAAGGTTAGAGTGTTTTGCTTCTGGGTCTTGGCCCATGGCATTCGTGCCACAAGTGAGGAGAAGTTCTTATAGAAAGTTATCCCCGAGAGAGAAGAAGAGTTTGAAGAGCAGGGTGAGTTCCAAGAGCACGTGGATTCCGTTGATGCATTCGGACGAGTCGAGACCTCTATTTTTATTCTTATATTCAGTTCTATCGTATTTAGTGTAATTTTTAAAATTTCTTGGTGAAACTGTAATAGTTAAGTACTTCGATCAGTTTAGAACTCTTTTATGATGTAATAACTAACGTATGTAAATATGAATAAATTGCTAGAATATTTCTTTATTTATATTTATATATATCCCGACGTGCCCGGAGGATGGGCATCACAATTGGTATTAGAGCTCAGGTTTAGTGAACCTTCGGGCCTTGGGTTATGGGAGATTACGAGTTCTGTAGCATTGAAGCTCTGTAGAGTATTTAAGAGTTCTATAACGTTGAAGCTCTGTAGAGTGTTTATATTATTAAATTATCACTTATAATTCTAAAAACATAAAATCCATACCTTAAGTTTCTATTCCTAATCATCTCTCATCTTAGGATGGCGTTCGACGCAGAGCCAGCTGGAGAACCATGGGCAGCACCTGAACCAGAAGACTTGATCCCCGAGGAAGAACCTATTGAAGAACAAGTTTCAATAGACGTATTTTCGTTGGCATGGATGCTCCTGGATGAGTGGCCTGTTCATGAAGGTAAAGAGGCTGGGGAAGCAGGAGCAGACAAACAACTAGATGAGACAGGAAACGAGGTTGTTGTTGATGTGGATGACGAGGAGGAACCTGAGGATGACGACAATGAGAATGAGGAACGAGCCATCGCTTTCTTCTATGATCCATTAGAGGCACCGCCACTGGAGACAGACGATGATGAAGCAACAGATGTAGTGATCTATTAGAGCCGCCAAGAGTACCGCAAGGACTATCGTATTGGAGAACGGGTGTATGCAAGAGTTTTTCCAGAAATGACGTGGAAGTGAAAAAAGTCAGAGTCTTTCCTGAGGTACATGGGTCCATTAAGAGAGTTGGAGAGATGTGACGAGACCATCTATCGTCTAAAGGTGCCACCGGGATTCAAAGAGCTATTAAGGGACAGGATGGATGCAAGGTGGATGCAAACACAGAAACCAAGAGATATGAGAGGAATCATCAACCCGTGCAATCAGGCAATCGACTTTAACAATTCAAAAACGTACCTGGAGGTACCAATAGCCGTAACTAACAGGGCTTGCGTAGGACCGAAAGGCTTTTGGCACGTGGAAGTGCAATAGCGCTGCTATGTTATCTATGAGGCAACGTGGGAGTGTGACTCAGTTATCCGCTACTTCTATCCGCATCTATTCGTCTAGGCTTTAGTGCGTTGGGCATTGTATCTTGTCCTTCGTTGGATGTTGTACGCGTGTTCTATGAACTTTTAAAGACTGGTACACCGGTTATGTGATTAGAAAAAAATGCAAATGTTTGTTGTTGAATTCTTCATAAGTTATCTCATAATCCCAAATTAAGTTCCACAAGATCCCAAATCATGAAAACAATCAAGAATTGAAACAACCCCCAAATCTTAACACTCTCAAAGGATGGATGATAGAGAACTGAACTGTTGGAGGTAGTACTGCTAAGATCATTATTTTTGAAAATAATTTTTGATAAAAATTAACAGGACAGGCAAACACTGAAACGGGCTCCAGTTAAAACTTTTGACGAAGAACAATCAGAATAAAACCCATGCAACCACAGTTAATTTAGAAGAATACATTTTGTCGATCTAATCTTCAACTACGATTTGATTCTGAGTTGAAGCTTCTATCACATCTTCTACTGTATTCTCTTATGCAATCCTCGAACGTAGTGTGGGCTACGATCCTCCGAGAACTCGTACCGGCGGAACCCCGATATATTTAAGTCTTGAAATACAAAAATAATATCATAATGATAATGATACATGAACTATCAATTTATTAATCTCAAACTGGTTCAGCCTACCTGCGTATATATAGGGCTACAGCAGGAACCTGTGGATTAATTATGAATTAGACTTCCAGTAGAACATAAACACCTACCAGTGGTTTCTGCAATTAATGAAAGACGCATAGCGGTATTTGCAATTACAGAAAACCAGCAACGATTTCTATAATTTCCATAAAATACTGAATTACAGTTCACACCACTAAAGAAGTATAATTGTACTCTGACCCATAATCTCAAGACCTTCTTGCATTAAGCTCCTATTATTAAATGCTTACCATTTCTCCCCACATTAAGATTTTCGATACCTGCCAATTAAATTTAATTACAGACACTTTAATTTAATCGATATCTTGATATTCCATAAGTCCTTACGCTTAACTTTTTTGGCCGCCAGATAATTAAATTCACATGCAGGGTTTGGCCCGGTCAAAACTTATAAGCATATTTAAGGGGATATCGTCAATCTCAATCATCGAGACGTGAATTTCGTCAATAATTAATATTTTTAATATAAATAATACTGCTATCCAACTCACCGAGAATATAGACCCATATAAGATCACACCCTCTAATGAATTAAAACAACGAATATTAAATATATACAAATCAATAATTATTTCAAGATTAAGAGGATAAACACTATTTATAATAATTTTGGGGTATAAATTAATTTACATAGTCAGTAGTCAGTACTAAATTAATTACCCCAAATATCATGTTCAATACACACAAAGTGTACTGGCACACAGAGTTAGAATAATAGACGACGCTATTATCTGTTCCCCTGTAACCAAGACAGGCCTACTAAAACTCGGTGCCACAGTCGTATCGATGGTATGTCCATTTCCATCTAAACTGTGAATATAAAACTTATATTCTGCAAGATCCTAAAATTTAGTCTTCTGTGTATAAGTTGTACTCTACACACCAGATTAACTACTATACAGAATATCAGACATCTATGCATATCAAAGAAATGATACACATACATTGCTCATAAAGATTCTCATAAAATAAAAAATTTATTTTATTAAAATAAAATTAAATACTAAAAATAGGATTTTCAGTAAACGAACTCTAACAATCTCCCACTTATACTCAAAACCATATTGCTATACATCTTACTCTCATACCCTCTACATGACTTTCAAAAGTCTTAGCTAGTAAGCTCTTTGTAAAGCATATGTAAGGTTGTCTCCTGATGTAAGCTCTATATTTGACTGAAAATATGAGTATATGTACCCCAAAGGTACTAGACTGTCTTCCTGGCAAATCAACATATAATCCTTAGTTCTTTTCAGGTATTTGATTATATTCTTTATCACAGTTCAATACTTCTGCCATGGATTAGACTGATATTTTCTAACCATGCCAACGACAAAGAAAATGTCGGGTCTAGTGCAAAGTATAGCATACATGAGGCTTTCTACTGCCGAAGCCTAAGGAACCGCCTTCAACTTCTCTATCTCATCAAGTGTCCTAAGATACTGATCCTTGGATAGAGTGATTCCACACCTGAAATGGAGAAACCCTTTCTTAGAATCCTGCATGCTAAAACGAGCAAGGATATCATCAATATACTTTGCCTGTGATAAGCGCAACATCCTTTATTTTCGATCTTGCGTAAGCTTGAGCCCAAAGATGTGACTGGCTTCTCCCAAGTCGTTCATATCAAACTTCCCAGATAACCATACTTTAACCGTAGATAATGCCCCCACATCATTTCCGATAAGCAAGATATCATCTACATAAAGTAATAGAAAGATCACCACGCTTCCATCATGCTTTTTGTACACATAAGACTCATCCAGACTTTGATCAAAATCATAAGATTTATAGCATGATCAAACCAAGTCTTCCAAGACCTCGATGCCTGCTTAAGGCCATAAATGGATCTCTTAAACTTGCACAACATGTGCTCCTGGCCCTTTGCAATGAATCCATCGGGTTGTATCATATAGATAAACTCGTTAAGACTTCCGTTAAGAAAAGTTGTCTTGACGTCTATTTACCAGATTTCGTAGTCGAAATGTGCAGAAATGGATAAGAGAATTCGGATAGACTTAAGTATGGTTACTGGCGAAAAGATTTTCTCATAATTGATCCATTCATTCTGAGTGAACCCTTTAGCAACAAGCCTAACTTTGAAGGTTTCAACCTTCCTATCTGCTCCTCTCTTCCTCTTATAGATCCACTTGCATCTAATGGGTTTTATCCCTTTGGGTGGTTCTACAAGTTCTCAAACCTGATTAGAATGCATAGATTTCATCTCTGAATTCATAGTCCTTTGTCAAAGATCTGCATCTTTGTCTTGTAGTGCTTCATTGTAGTTATAGGGCTCGGTATCTAGTTCTACCGGGATCCTGTCAAAATACTCTCCAAAAAATATATACCGGTCAAGTTAATGAACAATTCTCCCACTACGACGAGGCACTACCTGTGTCTGTGTACTAGTAGTAACAGGCTATGCAGAATCTAAACCCTGTGCATCAGTACCCTGTTCTTGATTTGCACCTGTCCCGATAATCCTCCCACTACGACGAGGTAATGGACTATCAGTGACTTGTGGTTCCTCTTCCATTCTATTGGTATTTCCTCTCAGTTCTTTTAGAACAATATTTCTTTTGGGCTTGTGATCCATAATATAATCCCCTTCTAAGAATCGGGCATTGGTGCTAACAATAACCTTCTGATCCTTAGAATTATAAAATAGACTACTTTTCATTCCCTTGGGATATCTCACAAATAAATAGGCTTTCGTCCTCGATTCCAACTTACCTGCGTTTCCTTTTAGCACATGTGCTGGATACCCCCAAATCCGAATGTGTTTGAAACTAGATTTACCCCCAGTCCACAATTTTGTGGGAGTAGAAGGTACTAACTTAGAAGGTACCAAGTTCAGAATATAAGCTGTTATTTCTAAAGTGAGTTTCCAAAACGAATCTGATAAACCTGAATAACTCATCATTGACCTTACCATCTCCATGAGAGTCCTATTCTTTCTTTCTACTACAGCATTCTGCTGTGGAGTGCCAGGTGCAGTTAACTGGGATGTAATTCCCTCTAATGACAAAGTAGTCCTTTAACTCTCCCAAGAGGTATTCTCTACCACGGTCGGATTGTAGTGATTCGATACTTTTACCCATAAGCTTCTCCACTTCTACCTTGAATTCTTTGAATTTCTCAAAACATTCAGACTTACGATGCATCAGGTAAATGTATCCATATCTTGAGTAGTCATCAATGAAACTGACAAAGTACTCAAAACCACCTCTAGCCTAAATTATCATAGAACCACACACATCATAATGAACCAACTCCAACAGTTCTTTAGCTCTATAACCTTTGACCGAAAATGGACTCTTGGTCATCTTACCCTCTAAGTAAGATTCACAGACTGGAAGTGCCTCTACTTCCAATGAACTCAAAGGTCCATTTGCTACTAGTCTGTTTATCCTTTTTAGATTAATATGACCTAAGCATAAGTGCCAAAGAAATGTGTAATTCATTAAAGAATAAAACTTTCTCTTATATGGTAATATAGATGTATTATTCATTTCAGTTAGTTGCAGTATAGAAGAGATTAGAGCAATAATATAAAGATCATCTACCAATGTACCAGAACAGATAACCCATTTATTATCCTTAATATTAAAATTCAATCTCGACCAAAACTAAGAGTAACATCTCCTACTACAACTGCTGTTACCTTTGTATTATTGCCCATATGTAGGTAAATCTTCCCATCTCTAAGCTGTCGGGTTTCCTAGGACCTCTGCAATGAATTGTAGACATGATTAGTGGCTCCCGTATCTATGCACCAAGTATAGGTAGATAACACCGCTAAACATGTTTTCACAATCAGTGAATAGAAATTACCATGCTTGTTCTGCTTTCTGATAAATACTGGACATAGTTTTTTTAGTGTCAGGTCTAGTTGCAGTGAAAACATCTTTCTTTTGAATTTTTTACACCAGTCCGTGGCCCACTAAATACCTTGCAAATCGTGTCTCCCTGTTTGTGAACCTTTTTCTTCTTTATGCCTTTTGGCCCCGAGGAAGAATCTTTTTCTAAAACATATACCTTTCCTGATATTGAAGGAATACCATTTGAAGTTAAAGTTATATCCAAATTACATTTTCAGTCAACAAAATTTAGTCCCGTAAGTTTGTTTTCTTTGAGTATTGAAGCGAGTAGATTGAAATCTATTTTAATCCTGAGAATCATATAATTAAAAAAACCGTTAATTATAATGAGAAAAACTTTGAATTCATTTTAATTTGGTTCCCTCTACCATTTTAAAATTAATTCGCCAGTAGCTTGGTAACCTGTTAATAGCATGTCACGATGGGTGGACGTCTACTATCAATCATAAGACTAAACATGTCAATTCTTTTTAATTTTACTATTTAGGAAACTGACCATACCAAGTAAAATTAAATAGCTGACATAATTTCGGTACAGTATATAATAGCAGTGACTCTGATTGAGAGGATACTATTATATACAGGTAAGTATTAACCATCACTTAATCCCAAATTGATCGCTTTGCAATAAGCCTTTCAGATTGAGAAGTGATTCACACTAATAATTATCCAGAATTATCCCTAAAAGAGGTTTGTACTGACGATACCGCAATTAATCTGTCTGATTGGGAGGAAAGCTTTACTGTCAACACGCAGGGTTTAATTGCATCGCCTACAAACTGGTGATAGAGACCGCGAGATTTATCTGTAAATAAATTATCTCTCCCACTTAGATTTTTAAAATATTTTTTAGAGTTATAAAAATTCCGTTTAATAAAAATAAATTTATTAATTTCGAAAATCACACAATCTGAAAGAATCAAACATTTTTCTGTGTATACAATTCCAAAGATTCTGGTTTATCAAACCATCTTTCGAAAGTCACACGATCTGAAAGAATCAAATATTTTTTCGTATATACGATTCGAAAAATTCTGATTTATCAAACCATCTTTTCGTATTTAAATGCGTAACAAATAAAATTTAATAAATGCACAGTTTTTTCTCCAACATTTTAGCTAAGGTAGTGATTAAAGACATTTATTTATTTTATTTTCCGTTCCAAATTTTTTGAAAAAAAATAATTTATTTTGGTTAAATATTTTTCTATTTAATTAATTCAAAATCTGAAATTAATTCTCACATTTTTTTAATATATCTAATTTTAAAAAAATCATCTTAAACGTTATATTTTGTAAAAAAATAAAATATTTAAAATTTTATTCATTTTAATTAATTAATTAATTAAAAAAACTTAAATTTATTTTCTATTACAAAATACTTTAATTAAAACTGAATTTCTGAATTAATTAAATTAACATGAAAAATAAAACAAATATTTATCGTCCACACAGCTAATAAAATAAATTAAATACAAGATAAATATAAAAATTTCAGTTTTATGATCCGTTTAAAACTCTAAAGAGTTTCAGTCTCCTGCTCTGAATAAGCTTCAAAAAATTCAATCTGAATCAACTTCCTGTATCCTGATAGCATCAGAATTATTTAATTCTATCCCTCCACTGTTTGCTTGAAATCCTCTTGCGTTTGAAACACTTTCACCAAAATAGTGTTAGAGTTTGAAAAAATTACCGAAATAGTTTGTGCTGCACCGAAATAGTGTTTCGATATAAAAAAACTTCCTTTTTACGCCAAGTTTGGCGCTTGCTGGAAACCGCCGCTGTTAGTATTGGGTTAAGAGACTGCCGCACTTGCGCTGGAAAACAAAAAAAAACTTTTGATCCACGTGACTTAAGCTTCAAAACAGTACTGTTTGAGAATCACGCACAGTGTGTTACAAGAAATTGCCTGTTTTGGCTTTTGATTGGAGGATGCTGCTGTTGCATGTATGGTGGAAAAATTGCAGCTTTTGAGAAACCAGCAGTTAAACAATGCTTAAGGAAATCAGCGCTTTACTTTTGCAACTGCTGCGGCCACATTGTTTGCACTGTTATGATTAGAAAAAGTTGCCCCCGCCGTGTTTGGTATTTACACCACTTTTGCAAAAAACAATCACCGTTTGAAGCCTCTTGGAATTGTCGATGCTGCGGCTCCTTGGAAAAGCGCTACTGTGCGCTTGCTGATTTGGAATTTTTGGTGTTGCAGGTATTGCGCAAAAACCGGCTATTCTTGTTTTTGTTTCCTTTTTTATTTAATTCAGAAAAAAAAATCTGGAGAAAAAAAAATCTTGCAAAGAAATAAAAAAAAATATCTGCGGCTAAAACTACCGGAATCACCGCCGGTTGCCGCCGTCAACCACCGCCGTTTCTTTCATACCAGTTCTTTTTTTTTTTCTAATAAATTAGAAAAAAAACTTAAAGAACATAAAAAAAAATTTACATCAAAACCTATGCCCCATAGGCTCACATTCGATCTAAAAATTAATTAATCAAGCACGGTCAACCCTCGTAGTTAAAAGATTAAATTAAATCATAATCCACGCATTTAATCAAACATGAAAAAAATAGATGATCATAAAATCGGAATTTAGAACGCATGCAAAACAAAGTTAGCACAATTTTAAATCTACCCAACCCCGATAAACAGTAAACAAAAAACAAAACGGCTCTGATGCCAATTTGTTAGAGGCAATACTGCCAAGATCATCGTTTTTGTAAACGATTTTCGGTAAAAATTAACTGGACGGGCAAACGTCGAAACGAGTTCCAGATAAAACTTTTGACGAAGAACGATCAAAATAAAACTCGTGCAACCAAAGTTAATTTAGAAGAATACTATTTGTCGATCTAATCTTCAACTATGATTTGATTCCGAGTTGAAACTTCTATCAGATCTTCTACTGTATACCTTTACGTGATCCTCAAATGTAGTGTGGGCTACGATCCTCTGAGAACTCCTACCGGTAGAACCCCAATATATTTAAGTCTTGAAAAACAGAAATAATATCATAATGATAATGATACATGAACTATCAATCTATCAATCTCAAATTGGTTCAGCCTACTTGCGTATATATAGAGCTACAGTAGGGACTTGGGGAGTAATTATGAGTTAGACTTTCAGTTGAACATAAACACCTACCAGCGGTTTCTACAATTAAAGAAAGACGCATAGCGGTATCTGCAATTATGAAAAACTAGCAGTGGTTTCTGTAATTTTCATAAAATACTAAATTACAATTCACAACACTAAAAACTATAATTGCACTCTGACCTATAATCTCAAAACCTTCTTGCATTGAGCTTATGTTATTAAATGCTTACCATTTCTCCCCACGTTAAGATTCTCGATACCTGCTAATTAAATTTAATTACTGACAATTTAATTTAATCGGCACCTTGATATTCCTTAAGTCCTTCCGCTTAACTTTTTTGACCGCCGAATAATTAAATCCACCTACTGGGTTTAGCCAGGTTAAAACTTATAAGCATCCTTAAGGAAGTTTCGTCAATCCCGATCTTCAGGACGTGTATTCCGTCAATAATTAATATTTTTTTATATAAATAATACTGCTATCTAACTCACTGGGAATATAGACCCATATAAGATCACACTCTCTAATGAATCAAAAAACGAATATTAAATGTATGCAAATTAATAATTATTTCAGGATTAAGAGGATAAGTACTATTCATAATAACATTTTGGTGTGAATTAATTTACATAGTCAGTAGTCAGTACTAAATAAATTATCCTAAATGTCCCGTTCAATACACACAAAGTGTACTCACACAGAGAGTCAGAACAATAGATGACGCTATTATCTGTTCCCCGTAACCAAGACAGGCTTACTAAAACTCTGTGCCACAGTCGTACCGATGGTATGTTCATTTTCATCTAAACTATTAACATAAAAGTTATATTCTGCAAGAACCTAAAATCTAGTTTTTTGTGTGTAACCTGTACTCTACACACCATATTAAATACTATATAGAATATCATACATCCATGCATATCAAAGAAATGATACACATACATTACTCATAAAGATTTTCTTAAAATAAAAAATTTATTTTATTAAAAGTAAAATTAAATACTAAAAATATAATTTTCAATATACCAACCCTAACATGAACCACCGGCAAGCTAACGAACCCCTAGATGGTGAAACACCCGGGCTAACCTAAGTTTTACGAAAACCACCATTAGAATCCCACAACTCTATCCCTATGAGATTCTTTCTCAAGCCTTTATGACAACTCTCATACCCGATTGAAGCCCTTTGTGTGTCTTCCCTCCTAATAACACCGGTTTCAAACGATCGACATTGGTAAAGTCTTTTACCCTCATACAATTCTCTCAATCCTGACACCACACTTTTGTGTAATAGTTTCGTGAATTCTTTGTTTGCTCACGAAATTCCAACCTAGAAAGTTGACTTGGGTGCTTGAATTAAAGTACGTTAAGCTGATGTAACTTCTGGGCAAATATCTAGTTTAGCTACCTATTGCTTAAGCATATCTTTTGTCAAGATCTGATGTTGCACAGATTAGTCCTGAGAACATCCCCTTTGTAAACTTTATTAGTTGTTTAACTCTTATGTCCAAATGCGTCTGAACCTCAATCGACCTCTCAATCTGGGTCAACAATGATTGCCTTAGCCTTAACCCCTTACCCTAATTCAACCTATTTTTGAACCATCTGGGTTCCACCCTAAGATGTTCTAACCCCGCGTATGCTTTTGATTGTCTGTAACGATCTGATACAGACCCTAGTTGTGATAACCCAATTACTAACGACCCGTGTAAATACACCAAAAAGATACATCAAATTAACTTTAATATATTTTCTTGCACAAAATGGCATGAAATCTAAGAAAAATCTCTTGATTGATGGGGGATCAAATTTTTGTCCCCCTAAATTGACCCAAGCTGTATTTTAGTTTCTCCAAATTTGATTTTGTCCCCTCAAAGCTTGATCTAATTAATGAGCCAAGTGAAGAAAGAAGAAAAAGGACTAAAATAAAATGATTTTTGTCCCCTCTATGTTTCCTAGCCCTTCCTTATATAAACCAAGCCAAACACCCTCCCCCTTCCCTTCATATTTCATCCATATAGAGAGAGGGGGAAAACTAGATTTGAGTATCCTTGAAGTGTTATACAAGTTTGAGCGAGAAAAAGAAGGAGAAGAAGAATAAAGAGCCAAGGAGCAGTAATAGGTATTTTTCTAAAGCTAAGTCCTTCCATACCACCATCCCTTGAGCCCTCAAGTAAGTAAGTAAAACCTCTA
This sequence comes from Heliamphora exappendiculata, assembly GCA_034768845.1. Lineage (NCBI taxonomy): Eukaryota > Viridiplantae > Streptophyta > Magnoliopsida > Ericales > Sarraceniaceae > Heliamphora > Heliamphora exappendiculata. The sequence continues at coordinate 1,359 of JAOTRH010063448.1, read as the reverse complement.
AACCTTGTGTCTAAGATCCCTCAAAATATCCCATAACACATCCCTTTAAACACTCTAAGAATCAATAACCAAAATCAAATTGAAAAAGCGTCGTAGTTGGAAATTAGGGGTTGTTATGTTTATGAATGATATGAGATATTGTTATGTGTTGTAATCTTTGAGTTTGATGACCTCTAAGTGTGATGGAGTCTTGATATTAAAGTCTAAAATACAAGCTTGCAAAGAAATGGAACGAAAACTTGACATGACATAAGTAGAAAACTTGAACCCTAATAGGCTTAATTTTTGAGAACCTTGATATTTTTGCCCTGAGATTTGAAATTTATCTAAACATGTTCCTTATGTCCAGATTTATATTTTTGTATTATCTTTCATCCAAAGTTAATTTCAACTCATTTGAATAAAAGAACTCGAGATATTGTAATTTTACCAAAGTATGTTATTTTCGACCAGTCAACACAACTGACTAGGAAACCAAAGTTTAAAGTGATTTTCGAACTTTGGTCAAAACATAAAAGTTGTAGATAGCATGTATATTTATCTACCCACCAAAAAATGAGCACAAAATATTGAGTTTTGATAGGTCAAAACCCTTTTGAAAGTCTCTATTGAGTTTTAGACCCCAAGGAACATTCTGTTATATATTTTTATATAACTCAAAATCCCTATTTTTAGTGACCTATTCTAAAAGTGGCCTGCATGAATATTGTAACTAACATATTGAAGTATGCACTGCCTAAAAATAAGATCTTAAAGCCTCAGAATAATATCCCAAAACTATTTCAAACTCTCTGTCCAAAACCGGCTCTGCTGAGTTTTGGCGACTGATAGAACCAATTTTCTAAAATGGCCAAAAAGTCTAACTTGCTCCAAACAACTATCCTTAGATCTAAACATGAAACTTGTAGGGGACTTATTGAAATAGAACATACTTAAAAATGGACTTATTTGGACTTGAAATGGTACCCCAAAATCGAGACCAACAGAAACATAATTTTGGTAAAATCTTGAGAAAAGTGCTGAACCGTTTTTACTTCATATGAATTGTTCACCCATTTGCTTTAGGATTTGACCTTGATGTTAAGCATGAGAGTTGTAGGAAATATTTTTATCTAAATAATGTACAAAAATCATAGCTTGATTCCAAGTCTAGATATCCCAAAACCTTGTCGGCCCTTTTAATTTAATACTTAACTTTTGGCCTTAAAATTTGTTAAGTGTATGTTTGAGTACCTTTCACTATGAGACCCAGAGTTTTTGTATGATATTTGATTTGAATTACTTGATTAGTGTTTTAAGTGAATGTATGATGATTTAGAACTCATGCTATCATGTTGAATCATATCTTGAGAATTGTAG
>JAOTRH010063437.1:8164-18436 GCA_034768845.1 Heliamphora exappendiculata | reverse complement strand
CCTCCGGCTCGTAGAAGCGCAGCAGCAGATTCACCAGCGTGGACTTCCCGGCCCCGGACGGTCCCACCAAGCCCACGCGTTCGCCGGCCGCGATCGAGAAACTGGTCCAGTCGATTCCGGCGCGCTGGCTGGTCTGGGTGATGTCGAGCTGGGTCGACGTCGTCTGCTTGACCGTGGTCTGGCCGAACGAAGGCACGCCGCCTACTAAAGTTATGGATGCCTGCAACCTCCAAGACCAGATCGTCATCGAAAAATCTGCCTTCGCGTACGGCGCGATCACCGTGAGCTACACGGAAGGCTCATTCCCCGAACGTCTGGGGCTCGACGCCGAAGGCATCGTCCAGGGCACGGACATGGTGATGGAGGTGGTCGCCTACCAGCTGAACGGCGAATGGCTCTGTCGACAGGAAGAACTGGAGAGCACCAGCTATGAAATCGAGCCCGGAGAAACCTGGGACATCCCGATCTGGTTCATCGCGGAGGAAGCCCTGAACAACTCGGAACCGCGCGTGTCCGCAGAAGTCAAAAACGGCTGGCACTTCAAGTTCATCGGACCCAACCTCACCGGAACCTGGAAGTACAGCGGGCCCGGAGCCGGGGAATGTGCCGGATACGAAGAACTCTATCTCTACAATCGATCGGGCAACTGTGGTGGAGGCTGACCTACGCCTGCCATGCGGTCGACGACCTTCCATCAGCGCCACCGACGGGGAGCCGTCGTCATGGCGCTGTTCATATCGGCGCTCGCACCCTCGACTCGTACGCACTGAGGAGACACCTCCGGAGGGCCGCTCGTGGCCTCTGGGAGATCGAGTCGGTGGATCAGAGCAGAAGGCCATTCTCGGAACCGACCGTTGGAATCTGCTCGAGGCGCCGGAGTAAGGTGAACCCTCCGGATGATCGATGATCCTTACTCAGTTCTCGAAGTCAGCCTCGACGCCACCGAGGTCGAGATCAAGGCGGCGTATCGGCGACTTGCGGCGACCTATCATCCCGATCGAAATCCGGGGTTTCAGGATGCAGCAAACGAGAAGCTCAAGGAACTGAACGCCGCGCACGAGGCGATCAAGGCTGCCCGCCTGAAGCGGAGACCGGGTGCAGCTGATCCGCCCAAGGCCGGGCCCGAAGCCGAAAACGGGTCCGGGGGCGACGGGACCCAGGACGAACCGGCAGGTCAGGGAGGCAACGACAGCCACCACGGGCCAGAAGGCCACCGGCAGGGCCACCAATGGCAGCCGGACCATAGAGGGAAGATAAGCGAGGAATTGGCGGCAATCGGTCTCCCGGGGGAGGCGGACCCCGAGGAACCGACCGTCGATGTACTCACATCGCTCATCCCACGCGGAGCCGGAATTGAGCTCTGCGTCGGATATGCCTCGGTTTCCACGTCGGCCCACTATGGCTTTCGAGAGATGCACCGCTCGGTCATGCGGATCGCAGGTGCCCCCGGCTTCTCGTCCATGCCATTGGTCTCTCCCACCTCAAGCCCTGTGGTGCGCGGCGAGGCCATCCTCTGCACCGAGGAGTCGCTCTTCTGGACGAGCAGGAGCATCGCCCCGATCGAACCCCCTTGGGCTGAGGTGATGGTGACCGCATGCGCACTCGACTTCGCCGACGTCCTCGGCTCGAAGGTGGCGAGTCGCCGCAAGGGCGAGGTGGCGATCTGGATCGACGACGGACCGACGCTGACATTCCGCACCGGGCGGGCTGACGCAGGGATGCTGTCCGAGTACGTGGACGCTGCTGCAGCATCACATCGCTAACGGCCCGCCCGAACATCGCCAAGGGATCTCGCCGCTCGTCGGGTACGGCGGCGACATTCTTTGTATCCTCACCGATCATCGTCGCGGGCACGGCGCGCCGAGCAAAGCGAGACGGGACGGCAGGGCAGTGGGAGACACAAAGGCCAGAGCGACGGGCTCTTGGAGGAGATTCGGCTGGCTCCGCCTGATACTCGCCGTCGTGTCGGTGATCGCGCTTCTGTCGCTGGCCGCTCCGGCCGGTTCCTTGGCCCGGGCCCCCGACTATGCCACCGCGAACTCGGCGACCGAATGCTTCAGTTACGCATATGCGTGCACCCCCGGATACGACGCCACAAACGCGCAAGGTACCTGGGCCTGGACCCACTATGGGCCATGGTCGCTGAACGCCAACGGCTACCACAACTGCACGCTCTACGCGGCCTGGAAGCTCTACAAGAACGGGATGGGCGATCTGGGGAACTGGGGCAACGCGGTCGAATGGATCAACCACACCAGCTCCAACCACACCCCGGCCGTCGGCTCCATAGCCTGGTGGGGCAGTGAGGTGGCCGGAGGGTACGGCCACGTCGCCTACGTCGAACAGGTGCGCGGCGGTGAAGTCTTCATCCGCGCCGATAACTACATCGGGGAAAACGCCGATGGCTACACCGACGCGGGATGGATAGCCGCCAGCTCGGTCGATGCCTTCCTGCATCCGCATGACCTTCCAGGTGGTGGTGGAGGAGGGGAACCTCCGCCAGCACCCGTCCTGACGACGGCGAACCTCCTCACCGACGGCGGCTTCGAGCGCGGCGGCGAAGGCTGGGGGACGATGGGCCCGGCCGGCGCCGTCTTGAACCACACCAGCTACGCCGGATCCAGCGCCCACGACGGGACCCGCTACGAGGAGGCCAACAGCAGCGTCGCTGGCGGCTCCCTGTATCAGGACGCAGCGGTGAATCTGCGGAAGGGCCAGTCGGCGACCTTCTCGATGTGGGTCCGGCTGGTCGGGTCAGGGTCGCCCGGGCAAGTTGCGAACCTCTGCCTCTGGGCTCTGTCGGGCGGCAACGTCAGCGCCTGCCAGTCGAGGGAACTCAGCACCCAGTGGCAGCAACTGGAGGCGACGACGACGATGCCGGCTCAGACCTCCGGCCTCCGAGCACAGGTCTACATCCCCGCCGGGGTGAACGTCGACTTCGACGGAGGCGTCCTCTCTCCCGACCTCCTCGTCGACGGAGGCTTCGAGGGTGGCGGTGAAGGCTGGGGGACGATGGGCCCGGCGGGTGCGGTTCTCAACCACACGAGCTATGCCGGATCGAGCGCCCATGACGGCTTACGTTACGAGGAGGCGAACAGCAGCATCGCGGGCGGGTCCCTCTACCAGGACGCAGCGGTGAATCTGCAGCTGGGACAGTCCGCCACCTTCTCGATGTGGGTCCGCCTCGCCGGCTCGGAATCCCCCGGAGAGGTGGCGAACCTCTGCCTCTGGGCGCTCTCCGGCGGCAACGTGAATGCCTGTCAGGCCAAGGAACTCACGACGCAGTGGCAACAGCTCCAGGCGACGGCGACGATGCCGGCCCAGACCTCTTCCCTGCGCGCCCAGGTCTACATTCCGGCCGGGGTGAACGTCGACTTCGACGGCGGGAGTCTGTCCCCCAACCTCCTCACCGACGGCGGCTTCGAGCGCGGCGGCGAAGGCTGGGGGACGATGGGCCCGGCCGGCGCCGTCTTGAACCACACCAGCTACGCCGGATCCAGCGCCCACGACGGGACCCGCTACGAGGAGGCCAACAGCAGCCTCTCCGGCGGCTCGCTCTACCAGGACGTCGGCGTCAACATGCAGGAGGGCCAGTCCGCGACCTTCTCGATGTGGGTCCGCCTCGCCGGTTCCGGCGCATCAGGTCAGGTGGCGAACCTCTGCCTCTGGGCGCTCTCCGGCGGCAACGTGAATGCCTGTCAGGCCAGGGAACTCACGACTCAGTGGCAACAGCTCCAGGCGACGACGACCATGCCGGCCCTCACCTCGACACTCCGAGCCCAGGTCTACATCCCGGCCGGGGTGAATGTCGACTTCGACGGTGGCAGCCTGGGCGCCCCCCAGACCGCTGAACCTGTCTACCCGTCGAGCTCTCCGGACGCGGGAGCAGCTGCGGCCCCTGCCCCGACCGGCCCCGGTGACGACGCCCACATCGCAACCGCCCGCCACCCGGCGTCGGCTGGAGCCTGTGTAGTGCCTCTCCTCAAGCACAAGACCCTGATCGCCGCCAAACGTGCGCTGCGCCACGCCAACTGCCGCCTCGGTGTCGTACGGCGGCGGAATGGCCACCGTGGGGCCCACCGGGTCAGCGGACAGTCCGCCCGCGCCAAGAGTGATCATCACCGTGGCTACCGGGTGGGACTCACCCTTGGCTGACGAACGAGCGGCGTGGAAGCAGATCGGGAACGTGCGGTCTCGTCGAATCCTCCAGGAAAGGTGGAAGCCAGCGTGGTCTCTCTCCCTCTGCAGCCCCGGCGCCTTTAATCCTCGTCCCCGCGCAGGTGGCAAGTGCCGAGACACAGGGGCTCCGTTGGCCTGCTCGCCAGAGCGCCAGCCCTCGAGCTGTTCCGATGCCTCCGGCGACCCGCGAATCGACATTTGGGCTCCGGGCATGTCTATGGATCTCGGCTTCGCCGGGAGCGCCCCTGCAGGGGCGACGAGAAGTGCAAGAATCAACGCTCTGGGGGGCGGCCAGCGCGAGCATCCCGACGAGCGAGGTTGACCGCAGGCCATGCCGCATCGGCCGGATCCCATCTCGAAGAGGCCGAGTCCGGCCCAGCCCCGATGTCCTTCGCATCCGGCGTCGAATCCGACGAAGTAGTCATCGTCGATGTCCGGCGACGGTACTTCTGGCCCTCTCACCTTCGGGTTCCGGGCCGGCGCCTGCGAAGGCCATCACGGGCGCCGCGTCCCCGCCTCAGCCGGTCTGGTGCAAGGGAAGCCAGGCAGGCTGCCCCTCTTCGTCGAACGTCTCCATCAGCTCCTCGAAGTGGCTCCGCATCGGCCTGACGCTGCCCGTGGTCGAGTCATGGTTCCGGACGTGGGTGAAGCGGATGCCCATGAAGGTGAATTCACCGTTCGCCCAGACGCCCAGGGACACTCTGACGCGGGCGGTTATGTGCCCGCCCGCCAAAACTGCGTACGAGGAGCCGTAGCCGGTTGCGGAGCGCATGTGCCAGTGGGTCCAGTGGAGGGTGAGGGCTCCGCCGAAGTCGTCGCTCAGATAGATGTGTCTCGGCTTGACCTTGTAGACGCCGACAAGTTCGGCGCAGCCGCGCGAGCACCTCGTGGTGACGAGGACCTTCGTCGTCGGCGAGCGGGTGGTGGCCGACGCCGATCCGAGAAAAGCGGTCGCCAATGCCACCCCGATCGCCAGAACCGTGAGTGTCAGCTTTACCTTCACCGGTTTCCCTTCCTGAAGCTCAATCTACCTGGGCATCCTATCCGGGGGCTACCGAGCACAAGAGTCGGCGGGTTGGTTTGGTCGACGTTCGTCGGCTCAGGCCGCCGGGCACGCGTTGGTGCATCACCGGCTCGCATGTGGTTGCCGCGACGCTATATGGTCCCTGGCCATGGGAGCGGAGAGGGGGCCGTCACACACCTTCCTTCAACGGCAGGAAAGGGCCCGGCCCTCCTGGCGTGTTGGTGTCGGACTTCTGGCGATCGTACTCCTGGGCGCCGTGATCACCTCCCCTGCTGCCAGCGCTGCGCGCCCGAAGACCTTCGTGGTCGACTGCGGGAATGTGAGCTTCCTCACGATCCGACCTGAAACCTGGAGTGGCGGCTGCACCGCCGGAAGCGGGCTGGTGGAATCTCTCCGCTGGATCAGGTACGGAACTCGGCGTGCGGTTGCTACCGGGTTGGCCGTCGTGGGAGAAAGCGCCGATGCGGCCGCTCACACCCAGATCAGGCGGTATAAGGCCCGCTTCGTGATGTCTCATCCATTGGCCTGTCCAGACCACCCGGACTGGTCGTATTTCTACACCGAGCGGCTGAGGATCACCTACCCCAAGGACAACCCATGGGGAAAGAGGCCGGGCACCCACGCCAGGACCATCCATCCGATCGACCAAGAAGAGCCGTGCGCGCTCGAGACCGGATGAGCCGCACCCTTGCCGTGGGGTACCGGTCGCACCGGGAAGAACCGGCCGATCGAATCGCTCGACCGGTTGCGCCATGGAACGACGGAAGCGTCCGTCGACGGCGTGGCGCCGGTCCGTGGCTGAGACGCGCAGCCTGCACGGTCATCGCCGCCATCCTTCTCCTGGCACCACTGCTCACTGGCCAGGCGGTGGCCGGCCAGCCAGGGCAAAGGATCGAGAGGCTGGTCGCTGGCGGGCCTCGCGCCTTGGTGCGGTGTCAACTGAAGGGCCCCAGCAGATTCCCTGAAAGTGGAAACGCCGCCGTCAGGTACCAGGCGCCGAAGGAATGGGGATGTGGCGCGGTCCGTGGCCTGTGGGAGCGCGCGGAGCACGTCGACGGAGATGGGGGCCGAACCTTCCGCTTCCTCGAGCATCGTTGGCAGTGCGTGACCATCGCCCGACCCGACCACGCGCGACACACCACGTTCGGCTGCTTCCATGTCGATTGGAAGGTCCATTACGACACCGAAAGCATTCCGGGCAAGCCCATAGTCCGCTTCTTCCTACCGGTCACGGCCGACTGAGTCGTCCGGTTCGGCGGGCCGCGCCTGGAGCATCTCTCGCGTCGCCGGCGGGAGCCGGCTCTGGTGCCTCGGCTCCGCTCGGAGATCTCTGCCACAAAACCTGCCTCAAGGCAAGCCAATATCTTCACTCGAACGCGCTCCCGGGGGCTTCGGTAGAGTCACATCCGATACGAAAGCGGACGACGGAGGAGCCGACACATGCTGGTGGGGAGGCCGACTCTTATCGGGGTAATTGCAGCAATCGCAGTTCTCGCTTCAGCGGCGACCGCGCACGCCGAAGGCGGCGTGTCGATAGCGAGTGCGCCAACCGTGGTCTACGGACAGCAGGAGTTTGGAGACATCGCTACGGGGAGTGTCACCGGATCGAGTTGCTACCGCTCTTTCTGGTCGCTCCCTGCCATTGCGGGTGATGAAATTGTGATCGACTGGGAAGCTCAATTCCTGACGACCATGCTTCGGGTGTATCCGGTTGGCACCAACGACTTCAACTTGGGTTCACTGATCGAAGAAGGTTTCAGCTACACGGCGAAGAGTCCGCTACAAGACAACGGGAAAGACGAGGAAAAGTTCATCGCCCCGGTGACGGGCGCGATGCCGATGACCCTTTCGTCGACCTGTAATCCGAAAGAAGCGGGGACCTATGCGTTCACCGCCTATGTCAAGCACGGCCTCTCCGTGTTTCTCCCCCGAGTCTCCACTTTGCGCCATCGGTCGAGAATCCACGTACAGGTCCACAGCCCCGACGGCGGAACAGTGACGACGCCGGCACCCGATGTCGTCATCGAAGCGCGACTGCCACGAGGTCGGTGGCGGTCGCTCGGCCGGGCACCCGTAACGACTTCGGTAGCGACCGTTGCCGTGCGCGTCCCCCGCGTCTTCTGGCATCGCAAGGTCTCGCTTCGAGCTACCGCGTCGGGCGAGTCATACGCGAAGACTCGCAGCCGCGCGTATCACGTCAGGGTCCGCTGAGTTTCGCGTCCAAGCGCACACATGGCTTGGGTTTCGGTGACCGTCTCGACTGGCGCTGTCGCTACTCCCTCGTTCTGAGCGTCGGGGTAGAAGCCTTTTATGTGCTGAAGAAGGGGATTCAGAGTCCTCCTCGGTCGACATGAACTACCTACGACTCGTTCGACGACAGCTGCGGTCGCCACGATCCGCTCAACTCCCGCTTGATCACCGGTTGAGGGACGTCGCCGCGTACCGGCCGATCGCGCAGGCCGAGCAGTCCACAAAAATAGGACTTTCTGCTTCTGGTATCGATGCGCGATGGTAATTTGGCGCGCTGTCCGGCAGGAGCTACAGGGGGAGCTGATCGTGGTCGGGAAGGATTCGTCAAGAGGATCAGGACCGCAAGGGGCCAGGGCCCGAGGTCTGTTGAAGGGCGCTCCAAGGATGCACTCGATCCTCTTCCCGACCCGCCTTCGACCGGTGCTCTGCGCCGCCTCAGTGTTGTTTGTCATCGCTCTCATGGCGGGATCCGGGGCCGCTCTGGCCGCCGCGCCATATGACTGCCCCGACGTGATGTTCATCGGCGCCCGTGGCTCCGGCGAACCGATGATGAAGCAGGGCAGCGATCTGGTCACCGTCTTCCGTGGCGTAGGCAGGCCGCTCGCTTACATGGCCGGCCTCCTGGAAAAAGATGTCGAAAACTACGGGGAAAGCATGCAGGTCTTCCCGGTGGCCTACCGGGCCGACTCAGTCGACGACCTGAAGCCGTCGAAGGTGGAGCTCGCGGAGATGGCCCTCGGCGGTGCCCCCGAGATCTACTACGGGCGCAACTACAAGCCCTATGCCGCCAGCATCGCCGAAGGCGTCTCGCAGACGCTCGCCGACATCCGGTCCACCTTGGACCGCTGCCCGGAAAGCGAACTCGTACTCGCCGGCTACTCACAGGGGGCGATGGCGGTCCACCAGGCCGAGTTGCGGCTCGAACATGAAGGAGACGAAGAAGCGCTGGCCGCGATCGGCGGCACCCTCCTCCTCGGCGACGGTGACCGGGCGCCGGAAACCCAGGCGCGGATCTTCGGCGGCGCCCCGGCCAGTGGCGAGGGAGTGCAGGTGTACCTCCACGGCTTCAGGGCGGCAGACGTCCCCGAACCTGAAACCACTGCCGAGATCTGCGCCAGGGGCGACGTCGTCTGCGACTTCAAGATCCACTTGAGCCTCGGCTGGTACACGAAGGCCGCTTACATCCACACGCACTACGACGACGCGCCTCAGGAGTCCTACCTGCGCGAAGCGATCGAATGGCTGTCCGAAGAAATGGGACTGACCGAATGAGAGCGTCGACCATGCCACGCAGGGCCCGGCGCCTGCGCCCGGTCGCCCTCGGCCTGATGGTTGTGACCGTCGCGCTGGCAGGCGCCGGGGCTGCGGAGGGCGGCGTCCTGCCTACCCTCGGTCTGCCGGGGCCGACGAACTCGAAGGGATTCGGTGGGGTGCGCCCGTCGGTCGTATACCTCGGCGGAGATCCCACCGGCCTCGTCCAACGCATCCACTGGCGGCGATGGGGCAGACCGAGAGCGATCGGACACGGAATCGGTTGGTGGTTCCCGCCGGACAAGCACACCGACGAAGGGCACCACGCCCGCGCCCGTCTGGTCGCCTGGGACCTCGGGACGTGCGGCGGCCACCGGGCCTATCGCAAATTCGAGTGGTACTACCCCGAGTACAACCGGGGCGGCCACAAGCCTCCCGGGACCTACTTCTCCGCCCGCTATGCAATGCACGTCTGTGGATCCGAATGATCCCCTGGCGCAGTGAAGACGCAGCGAGGACGGCGTTCCGGTGCCGGGCCATAGGCGTGATGGTGGCGGCGATGACGACGCTTCTGCTCGTCCAGTACATACAGCCGACCGGCGCATCGGCCATCGGTGCTGCCACGTGGGGACCGGGTTTCAAGCGGTGCGGCAGCTTCAACGCTGCATCGTCCGAGATCCAGGTCTTTACGAAGGACCTGAGTTGCGCGAAGGCAAGGCGGATCCAGAAGGAGTTCTGGCTCGGTCCCCCAAGCCGGAAGATCGTGACCTATTCGGAAGTCGGGCCTCCCGAGGAGGAAGTTCGCCTGAAGCGCTTTCCGGGCTGGGTCTGCGTCCCCGGGCCAGGGGGTGGCTCCTGCGTCAAGGGCCGCCACGAGGCTGCCTACCTCGCTTACTGAAGGACCGCCGACTCACGAAAGAAGATCGCCCCGAACTCGTGACATGGATCGGATTGGACGCCGGACGGGAGGCCCTGCATCTACAGGTCGAAGACTTATCACTGGTTCGGCACCGAGTCATGACCCGCATCCCAGGCTCGCCGAAGCGACGACCCGCGCTTCCTCCGACGAAAGGACTTTCGCAATTGGTCGCAGACGCAGATCGGAGGACGAGAGAGTGGACATTCGATTCCGAACCGCGAGCGATCGTGGCAGTTACTCCTTCTGAATCCGCCTGGCCTTCGCACACCCCACATCCTTGGCGAAGACCTGGATCCTGTAGCCGGCGTGGAAGTTGCCGCAGGCCTTGAACCCGGGACCCCATTCGGACGCCGTGGTCGCCGAGCCTCCCGCCGGCGCCACGAGACCCAGGGCGAGTCACTGGCTCGGGCCCCCGAGTCGCCAGATCGCGCACATCCCCAAGGTTGGACCCGAGGTGGTCCGCCTCAAGCGCTTCCCCGGCTGGCGCTGCGTGTCGGGCACCGGCGGGGGAACCTGCATCAAGGGCAGGAAGGTTGCGGGGTACTCCGATGTCTGATCGGCCGCGCTTGGTCGGGCTGAGCTGCTCGAGAGCTCGAGTTGAAGGCCCGCGCGCGCCGAATGTGACGAGGCTCCTGTCCTTCGGTCAGGC
>JAOTRH010063426.1:0-18436 GCA_034768845.1 Heliamphora exappendiculata | reverse complement strand
CTTGATCAAAAATTTTATAAAATTTTTTATATACATTTAAATTATCCCAATCACTAGGTATTGGTGGAGAAAAATTAGTTTATATATTCATTTCAAAAAATAATTCAATTGCTTTTATTTATTTTATTGTTAATTGTAACATATTATATGTCGAATTTTACCTAGTTTTTATATCATGTTGTAATTTTTTACATTTTATGTTTTCTTGTTGACAAATTTTTTTATTCATATCAATTCTCTTAGCACTACTATTTATACATCTTATTGTTAACCTAATTCTTTCAAGAGATTCATTATAATATTTAAGTCATTCTTTCACAATTAAATTTAAAATATATGCGGAACAACGAGCATGAAATAAAAAACTAGATAATGAAAACTGTAAATGATATTTTAAATAATTAACACATTTATTATTATAAGAAGTATTATCTAAAGTAATAGTAAAAATTTTATTTGCAATACCCCACGTAACTAGTTCTAACCTAATAACTATACCTAAAGAATGACCGGTATAAGAAAATTCTATAGTTTTAAATAAATTTTTTTTACATAAATTTCAATAATTATCTATAAAATGTGTGGTAATACATTGAAATTCTTGAGTATTTCTAGTAGTCCATAAATCATAAGTTAAACTAATTTTTCCTTTTAAATTTGTAAATAAATCCATCAACTCGATTTTAATTTTATGAAATCTACTAAAAACTCTATTTCTTGTAGTATTTTTAGAAAAATATTGAAATTGCAGAACAAATTCGGTTTGTATCATTTTTTCAAATGCCGGTTGTTCACTCATTAAAAATGATTGTTCTTATTTTATTATATAATCAACAACAGAATTTTGTGTGCGGGTTTGTTCCCACCAAAAATTAATAATATTACCAGTTGTATCCCTACCTATTTGCATTTGTAAAGTGACATTAAGAGGTGAATTTTTACGGTGACTATCACCATATCTACGTAAGTGACTAGTGCCACTAGATGTGTGACCCGAAAGTAATTTATTACAAATTTTATATTTTGTTTTAACAGTAACGGTGCCATCATTATTTTTTTTTAAAAATTTCCACACATTTGAAACTCTTTTAGTAGATGAACCTATATATGCAGACGCGGAAGCATGCGCAGATGTTGATGACGTAGTAAGTGGATTAGAATACGAGCATGTGGGTAAGATTAGAACCAGTAGGTGAAAATGTTAAAATATATTCTTCTTCATTAACGGTAAAAATATCTGGATCCATTGATAAAAAAATTATAAAAATTTTAATAATTTTTTTAAAAAAATTAGAGAATAGAGATTAGAATTTTAAAAAATTAAAAAAAAAATTTTAATTTTTTTTAAAAATTAATTAGAATTTTTAAAAATATATTCAAGATTTAATTAAATATTACAACAAATAAATTAAATTATAGAAAGTTTAATTTTTTTAGATACTAGAATTTAAATTGCAAGAAATAAATTAATAAATTAGAGAATAGATACTAGAATTTAAAAAAATTGAAAATAAAATAAAATTTAATTTTAAAAAATAATTAAAATTAAAAAAATGTATTCAAGATTTAATTAAATATTACAACAAATAAATTAAATTGTAGAAAGTTGAATTTTTTATAGACTATAATTTAAATTGCAAGAAATAAATTAATAAATTAGAAGTTAAAGACTAGAATTTTAAAAAATAGAAAATAAATAAAATTTAATTTTTTAAAAAGATTAATTAGTAATAAAATATATATATATTCAAGGTTTAATTAAATATTACAACAAATAAAATAAATTAAAGAAATTTTAATTTTTTTAGAGACTAGAATTTATATTGTAAGAATTAAATTAATAAATTAAATAATAGAGACTAGAATTTTTAAAAAATTGAATTAAATTGCAGAAAATCAAAATACAACAAATAAATTAAATTACAAAAAATAAAGCAAACCGAATTAAGAAACTCCGATATTTAATCTTGACATCGATCAATTTATGTTTTCATCTTGATTTTAATTTTTGATCTTCACTCATTTATTCGTCAACAATTGTATCGAATCCGAATATCACTGTACAATTAGAGAGAAAAAATAGAAAGAAGAGAGTAGAGAGAAGATAGATGTTTAGATGAAAAAAACTCAAAATGTGCATTTCTATTTATAGAAAAAAAAATTATATTTAAAAAAAAACAAATTAGTCGTTGGTTGAGCCTCGTCCGGGCCGGGCCCAACGATCAAAAGATCTCAACCATTGATTCTAAAAAAAATATCATCCGGACCGTCCATCTTAAAATGTGACCGTTTTGGGGGGGAGAGGGCCGGACCGGGCCGAGCCCAATGGCTAGCCCAGGCCCTTGCTAAACGGCGGGCTTTTGGCGGGCCTCAGGGTGGGCTCTTGGGCAGGCTTTTGGCAGGCGGGCTTCAGCCCGATCTGGTCCGGCAGGCTTAGGGGGTGTGGCCAAAGCCCAACCCATTAACAGTATGGGCCGGGCCGGGCTTGTATAGTGACGGACTTCGGGCGAATTTCGATCCCTCGTTGGACCTCGGGCTATTTTTACACTCCTAGGTTGGGTTTATTTGGCAAAACTATTTGTACTAGTTTTTAATTTTTATAAATTATAACTTTTTCAAAATAATTACAATTTTATTACGATTTATAATTATTATTATTTTTATTTCAGTTATAAATTATAATTTTTATCAAAACTTACAATTTCTACTATAAGTTATAATCTATAAACCATTAGTATCAAAAATACCAAACACCAATAATTGTATTCAAAAAGTTGTGCTTTATCATTGTTGAACTGTGTCATACAGAATGGATAGACTTCGAAATTTCAAGTTGGACTAAGCTTTGATTGGCAACTTTTTAATTTTTAATTTTTTGGCTAAAAACGTCAAAAAGTCAATATTGCCTGTTTGGCAAGAAAGCAAAAAAATTAAAATATTAAAAAATTAAATCAAAACACAAACTTTCATAATATTCTATTCAAGCTTTCATGATTTTTAAAATACAATAATACATCTTATTTATAACTTATCTACTACCACTAACAATCACATATAATTGTTAATATTAAATAAATAAAGGTAAAATTGTCAATTTTGAACAAAAAACATAAAAAATTAACTTTTTACCTAAATAATTACCTTAAAAAAATTAGCTTAAAAATTAAGTTACCAAACAATCTACTTTTAACTTAATTTAGCTTTTTAACTAAAAATACAAAAAAAATACTAACTTTTAAGCTAATTGCTAATCACACACAAAGACAACTCAAATTTAGATAAAATTAGGCCGAAATTCAGATGTTAACTAAATGGAGCTCAAATTAGAGAAAAACTAGTCAAACTTACTAGATAGACTTCTAATTCTTTTCAAATTTGAAAAATTTGTCCACGACAATTGAGATGAGCATAAAAAATGTGGATTTAAAATATTTGAGTCTAAAATCTTAAGAAGATTCTTAGAATATATCTAGGAAAAAATCTCTAGAAATGATCCAAACTATTTTGACAAGAGTTACATTTGTTGGAATTTTATAAATTCAATTAATTATTGAATTTCAGAATTTAATAGTATAATTCAATTATAATTGAATTGACCATTCAATTGGTAATTGAATCATAAAAATCAATATTATTTATTGGCTATTGATTCTGCTAGAACTTCCATGACATAATTTCTATATAAAGCTATCTTTTTTTGATTTTCTAAAAAAAATAAGAACAACAGCAAGGTAAATATATATTTTCTAGATTACCGAATATATATATATATATATTGTGGCGTTGATATTTTTTCCAACAACATTTGTAGCCAACCTCTCTATTTATTATAAATAGAATCATACCCTCTTTGTTAAGTTACCAACTTTTATTCTCAATAGCTTTGCTCTCTCTTCTTACCGTTTGCTTTTTTTTTTCTTCTCATGAGGTACTGACTTAACTATTTAGATAAGCATTTCAGCCAACATTGGCTAAGTAATTTAGGCTCTATTTGTTTCAACGCAAAAAAAATATTTTACACATAAACTAATTTTATAAAAATTATAATTTTTTACTTGTATTTTCTAGTGTTTAGTTAGAATTTAAAACATAAGAATGAGATATGAGAGTGACTAAATATAAAAATGATTTTGATAAAAGATTTCAAAAGAATTCATGTAAGAAGGATCTGTCTCTCATTCTTATTTGTTATAAGAATAACCAAATGTAACAAGAATTATGTGAAGATTCCAAATGTGCATTCTAAAATTAAATTAAAAGTTAATTTTTTATAAGTCAAATTTGGTCCAATAATAAAATATTTTGCTAAAATCGTGCAGAACAATGTAATTGTTTGTATCTTAGACTTAGCCAATGAGGTAAAACAGAGAACTGCTCCAAAATTCTTTGTTTTGCAGAACAATTCGGCCGTGCCTCCAAAATCATGAGGATGCTGGTTTTGGTATCTTCAACATAGTGCAAAATTTAACCCCATACAATTGGCACCGTTCGTGGGAAGAATAGCAAACCTGGAGACTTTTCTGTGACAGCAAACTTTTAATAGAGACCAGTCTTTTGTGTATTGATTGTGCATACTCCTCACTAAATTTACAATTCTTTTTTTTTTTTTAATATATACATTCACATGTAATTGTTATATAAACGCGTATATGAACTCTAATAAAGTCAAATATGAACTTTAGTAAGGGTGTTGTTTATCAAAAACACAAAAACGATCTCTTTCGAAAAAAAATTCTTCTTTAAAATGCTCAAGCGATTGCGTGCGAGTTCTATGTCTTATTTTAAGATTTCGCCAGAAAAAGACATAAAAATAGAATCAAAGCAATAAAATTGAGATTTTATTAACTTCGATGGAGAACCAGTTACAAAAGTTACGATCTACTCCTGTGAAAAAATAAAAAAAAATACAGACAGTTTGTCAGTTTGCGTGTTCGTCTTTATAATACTTACGATACTAATATTTATAGAAAATTTCATAAATAACTTTCTACAACCGCTATTAACTTTCCGCTTCTTAAGCATGTCTTCTACTACTTAAGCATATAACTCATTTTAACTGCTGGCGCCACTTGTCATTATCAAGAAAAATTCATGTGAACATTTAAAATATATAATTAATTTCTATTAAGCCTTTATAAAATATGATAGGCTATTTAAATAATAAAATTATTTTCTATTAAGCATATAAATACTGATAGCCTTTTAAATAGAAAATATTATCCTCGACAGAAAAATATTAATTATGGTATAAACAGGTGTTAAGTCTAAGTCCGCATGTAAATATCAAATATATCTAATTCTAATATCAGAAGTATTAAAACACGACAAAATATTTATAATTTTTAATATATTTAAGATAAATATTATTTACAAAATTTCAAAACATTTATTACATAATATGAGAGTTATACATAATTCTATAGTAAAATTAAATTACAAAATATACTTCTTTGGTGTGCCAATTAAAAATATCAAACACATATTTTATATTCTTGTCTTAGTGTTGAGCATTCAATATGAATACTTCATACATTTAAAAGAACCCAAATGACATAACCTATTATAGGAACATATACTATTTCTATGTCATTCATTCTGCATCTTTGAGGCATTTTGCTTCATTCCAGTGTAAGACATATTTTAGCAACAAATCTTAGTATAACTCTTATATTGAACAAATTGCAGATCTGATCTGAAATTGTCCAAATCATAGGTGTTTTAAGAATAGTTGAATCAGCATTATGATGAAAAAATTGCACAATTACAGTGTAAAGCTATAAGTATCCACAAAGTAGACCATCAAAATTCAAAGGGGAATTGGGGTTTCTGTATCTCTTTCCCTCCCTCTGCAAACCCTCTCCAATGATTGTCTCCATCATCGAACCTTACTATCTTGTTTGAGCCTAAAATTGCGGATCTGTCACTCCTCTCTTCGCATATTTCTTTGGCATTATGTCACCTCCGACAGATGATTTCCGGGGGAAACCCTAAAGCAAAAAAACATAACATTTGTTAGCTAACATTCATGTAGCTTGTTATAAGTATATCAGGGACCCTATTAAGAACAAGGGTGAGGGGGTCAATCAAGCAACAAAATCAAATATGCATGTGAACTGTAAAATCAAAGTGGGGAGAGCATTTCTCACTGAAGTTTTAAGCCATTTCTCTTTGCCAGGGACTCGGGTACGCTACCATCCAGGTTGTTATTTTGGAGATACCTGCCAACGGAATCATGTCATCCACCGTGTAAGTTATGGTCAATTAATCACCGGATTAGATTACTAGATGGCTAGCTTTTATACGGGGTAGACACATACACTTCACGAAGTTGAGGAAGGTGGCCCAATGATTCGGGGATCGGTCCTTTGAACTGGTTACCCTCCAAATGCCTTTGTTTGATCACGAGCAAAGCCCGGGTCAGGGGTTGCCCATAAAATATAAGGAAGCTGAACAAAGACGACAACGGGAAAAATGAAGCATTTTAAGGGAAACTTACAAAGTTTCAAGGGCCTTCAAAGAGCCCATAATTGGGAGTGAACCCCAGAGCTTATTGCCTCCAAGCCAACTGTGAACAAAACATTCCAATTTAACAGATTTTCCTATTGAATGACACAGTTGAATTAATCAAAGGCAGGCAGCATGAGGTTAGGGGCAAATACTTACAGACTCGTAAGTGCAGTCAAATGGTCTATGCTGTCGGACAGCTCCCCGGTGAGCCCAATGCTTGTTAGATTTCTTCATGCAATGAAAAATACAGCACCCATATTAACAAATAATTAAATTAAACCACAAAGTATATATCTGAATTATGACTTCCATATAACTAATCTGATTCTGGTCTCAATTTTTTTTTGGGTTAAGTGCATCGATCCCTTCTTAGAGGTACCAGGACGGAGTGCACAGGTAACGTCAGGTTGATACAAGATTACACTACCACCTGCCCTGTGGCCTAAAGAAAATCATCGGAGATGTTAAAAAGCTCATGAACTGTCAATAAAATTCTCTCGCAATTACAACTTACAGTTAATCGATCTTAAACAAAAGCGGGCACACACACACACACACATATATCAATCACTGCATCAAAGATCTTTGTCCCTTCCGTAAATCTAATCAACTTACATGGAAACAACTCGGGCATATCTCCCCCCATCAGAACATGTAACTCCAGTCCATGAATTCTGTTTAGGTAGACATGGATCTCCATGCCAATCTGAAGGTGGGTTGTCAAAGCTTCTTGCAACTTTTTCTATAGCTATCACTGCAAAATACCCATATAAACAAACTCAACATGAGAAATATTAAAGCAGTAATTGTGAAGGATAGAGAAATGAACAAATTGGGGGTGTACCATCTCTAGTCAGAGTCCTCCTTCCTAGAGGCAAAATTTGAAATATTTCCCCAGCATTGATCACAGCCCCCACTGGTGAATCGCTCTCGGGAGTCAAGACAATCTCGGTTTGTCCAGAGAGCGGCGATTGTGTCGAATAGACAGTCACGCCATTCGTGGTGACGTTGACGTTGGTATAGAAATCCTTTCCATTCACCGCCACACTGAAAACTCTCCAGCTATAAGGGCTCGGGCTCCGGTTGTCTTGGAAGTAAAGCGCGATATAGTAGTCTCCTGTTGGGAGTGAAAAT
The DNA here is from genome assembly GCA_034768845.1 of Heliamphora exappendiculata. Taxonomy (NCBI): domain Eukaryota; kingdom Viridiplantae; phylum Streptophyta; class Magnoliopsida; order Ericales; family Sarraceniaceae; genus Heliamphora; species Heliamphora exappendiculata. The sequence continues at coordinate 10,795 of JAOTRH010063426.1, read as the reverse complement.
GGTGGCCACTTGACTGTGAGTTTCTTCCCTCGGCTTGACGTGAGGGCACTTGACAAGGCTTTTGCCGGCGGGAGGTTCCAAAATTCCAAAGGAGTAACGTTGGAATGGCATGCTACAGCAAGATTATGGTCCACGAACGATTGCCAGAAGCGGTTAAATTGGTCATCTGGAAAACTAGTTTAATACATTCAATATTCACTATCAGAAACCAATCAAGCATCTTTTAAAACATCAAAAACTCATATGCAAAGCCAAACAAGAAGTAATTATCACTGTTCTTCATAAATTATCCCAATTAGATCATGGACCTCTACTCTTTTAAGCACTTGGAGTAGTCGGTCTAACCCTGAACCTACGTGCCTGTGATTTCGTTTCTCATGAAATTCGTGCAGTGGAAGATCCTGAATTTGAGACTTTCTACACAAAGAAAATTATCTTAAACGAAGGTATTTGTACTTGGATGGCGGCTCAAAATAAGCCTCATAAAGACTTTATTCCCTGATAAAGTTCTATCCCATGGAAACGCTAAAGTTCCTCTCTCCCTATTTATTCAAAATATGTTTATTTAGTTCCTCAACTATTAATTGAATCTATTTAGTCTTTAAACAAACTAATTTGAATCTATTAGGTCAAATCACTAACAAATGTTGGTCTCATTTGAGATATTTTCTTATCACTAACAAATGTTAGTCTCATTTGAAATATGTTCTTATTTATTTATTTTATTTTCATCTTTAGTGAACTTTTTAATATTTTAATCAAAATTATTTGTTTTTTAATTCTGTTAAGCTTGGTATACTGAAAACCATGTTTTTAGTATTTAATTTTATTTTTAATAAAATTATTTTTCTATTTTATGAAAATCTTTATGAGCAATGTATGTATATCATTTCCGTAATATTATGCATGGATGTCCTTTATTCTGTATAGTATTTAATTTGGTATGTAGAGTACGACTTGCACACAGAAGATTAGATGCAGAATATAAATTTTATGTTCACACTTTAGAAGAAAATGGACATATCATCGGTACGACCGTAGCACAGAGTTTTAGTATACTTGTCTTAGTTACCGGGAACAAATAATAGTGTCGTCTATTATTCTGACTCTCTGTGCTAGTACATTTTGTGTGTATTGAATGAAATACATTTGAGTAATTAATATTCGTTGTTTTGATTCATTAGAGGGTGCGATCTTATATGGGTTTATATTTTCGATGAGTTGGATAGCAAGATTATTTATATGGTGAATATTAATTATTGACGAAATTCACGTTCTGAAAGATCGGGAGTGACGATACCCCTTTAAAGAAGTTTATAAATTTTAACTGGGCCAAACCCTGCACGTGGATTTGACTATCCGGCGGTTAAATAAGTTAAGCGGAAGGGCATAGAAAATTTTAAGATACCGATTAAATTAAATTGTCAGGAATTAAATTTAATTGGCAGGTATTGAAAATCTTAACGTGTGGAAAAATGTTAAGCATTTAATTTCAGGAGCTCAATGCAAGAAGGTTTTGAGATTATGGGTCAGAGTGCAATTATAGTTTTTTCGTGGTGTGAACTGTAATTCAGTGTTTTATGAAAATTGCAGAAACTGCTGCAAGGTTTTCATAATTACAGATACCGCTATGAGGTTTGCTTAATTGCCTAAACCGCTGATAGGTGTCTGTGTTCCACTGGAAGTTTTACTCATAATTACTCTACAAGTCCCTGTTGTATCCCTATAAATATGCCGGTAGGCTGAACCAGTTTCATAACTTGATTTTCAAGACAAAGCTGTCCAGATTTTACCAATACGAGTTCTTGATAGATTGTAACCCACACTACATTCAAGAATTGCATAAGAGAATACAGTAGAAGGTCTGACGGGAGTTTCAACTAGGAATAAAAAACGTAGTTGAAGATTTGACCGGTAAAAAGGTATTCTTCTAAATTAACTTTGGTTGCACGGGTTTTAATTTTGGTTGTTCAACGTCAAAAGTTTTATCTGGAGCCCGTTTCGACGTTTGTCCGTCCAGTTAAATTTTTTACCAAAAATCGTTTACAAAAACAATGATCTTGGCAGTTTTACCTTCAACAAACCCCTCTCATCGAAACAAATCTAATAGGTAAAAACAATTAATTAAAAGATTAAAAAAAATCAAAAAGATACAAATAAGTCAAAATAAACTAATAAAATATATTTGTGTTGATTTTTTTAGTGTTAAGTATTTTTTATCACTTGGTCAATTTTTTATTTTTTTCGATTTTTCTTATCAAGACAAATTGAAAAAGTAAAAGAAAATGTAAAAAACTAAAAAAATATTAAAAAGACAGATAAATCAAATTCTTCATTGTTAGCCCAAACGAACTGTCATGTTGATAGGCAGAAAAATACTTGTACAACAATATTTTATTTTATTGCCTATTAATATAATATCAATTGGTGATTTGATTTTAATATATTCAAATTAGTTTGCCTGATAATTAAATATATTTAATCAAAAGATCCTGGATAAATGAATATATTTCAAAAAATTAAAGGGACAAATGCCGTAAAATTTTAATTATTTTAAATGAGCCCAACATTAATTAGTGATTTACTTAATAGATTCAAGTAATTAGATTAGGGATTAAATAGATTTAATTAATAAATAATGGTAAAGTAAATAAAACTTGAATGGTTGAAGGGAGAAATGTGTTAAAAAACCCATTTGTTGTGTCATTGGGAATTATGCTTTGTGCCTTGTTCAATTTTTACTGTTTGTTTCAATCTTTTGTCTAAGTTTGTGTTTTGAATAACTTTTTTAGTAAGTGACTTTTTTTTGTCTTTTCTAAACATTTTTCATTTAAATTTTTTACCTTTTCACATGTTTATAATGATAATAATTATAGAAAAATACATGTTTGGGCTGAAGATGAAAAGAGTCACCTAAAATTCTTAATGGACATTTTTTTCATTCAATCTTAACTTATTTTCAATTTTTAGATATTTTTTTACTGCTCTAATTTTTTAAAATACATCTGTTTGAACTAATATTAAAAAAAGATGATTCAAAATGAAAAAAAAAACAACAACATACAATTATGCCATTCTAAACAGAAGCCTAATCTACCCCAAAAAAAATGGAAAAAGAAAAAATTTAAGTATGCATAAACCATGTACAGAACTAGTCACAAAAACTAATTCAATCATTCATATGTAGATTCATATACATGTGAACCTTCATGTAAGTGTTGTGAGTTCAACATATATATATATAAATGATTAAGTTTGTTTTGGCCTAGCTTTTTTTAATAGATTTTTTGATTTTTTACAAAAAAAAAAAATAAATATGAAAATATGTAAAAAAACCAATTGATTAGAGTAAGAGGCTAAACAAGTAGACTTTTTAATAGGCTTTTAAGCAAATTTTTTTTTAAAAAAATAAAGCCAAACAAAGGCTAAACATACCGCAACAAAGCACAAAACTAATTCCAAAAAGTAATTCTAGCTATTTAGGAGTTTGAGATTTTTAAAAAATTGGACTTTTAAAAGATTTAGCCTTTTTAGAAAGGAATAGATTTTTTTATTGCTGGGTATAATTTTTTATATTACTTTTTTTTAAATTTTTTTTTATTAAAATATGTAATATGTCATTTTTTTTCATTTTTAAGTAGTGTTCGAGTAAAGTGGATTTTAAATTGAAGGTATTACAATCTCTTTAATTTTTTAAAAATAAATACAGTGTTCAGTATGTGAATATAATTTTTTTTCTTGAAAAAAAAAAGTTGAAAAAGTTAATTGACTTTTTGAAATGGGATGTGAAATAGTACTCTGCTTGAAAGCTAACTTTTTTAATTGAAAAAAAAAAGAGATTTTAAGCTATCCCAATTCACAAACATGGGCTTATATCCATGTAAAATCTACATATATTACTCTATAAATGACTAGAATGTAATTAATTCTGTAACAAACAGACTGGGTGTTTGGTGTTGTTTCCCGAGCCAGTTTTTAATTTTTTATTATTAATTTTAACAATAAATTATAATTTTTTTAAATAATTATAAAAATTATAACTATGTATTTTTTATTTTAATTAGAATTTAATATATTTATTAAATATTCAACATTTCTACTTCAAACTTTAACCTATATAAAGCTATTGGTTGGTTTTAAAAATGACAAACAGACCAGGAAAATAACTGATAAAAGAACAATAGAGAAACAGATTCAAAGTGTAAGTTACTCAAACCTAATGATATTCCCACCATAACCGAAGCTATTCCGAGCAACAGTGGCCAAAGCGTACTTCGCAAAATTAGTGGAGTTATAGACGGAGTCGTCCAGACTCTGCAACTCCACCGCCGAGATGAACGGGCTCGCGCTCGCCGCCGTGAGCTCGTTCCTCGCCAGACACACGCTCAGCGTCTTCGCGTGCGCCGTCACCACGATCTCGTAGTACGAGCTCATCCCGTTGCCGTAATCCTCCGTCGTGTTCACCGTCCCCCACTCCGTTCCGTCCACGATCTGATCGAACACCGGCGGCTCCGTCCCGCCGTCGAATCCTCCGTAGTAATACGTTGTTCTCACCAGGAACTTTTCCCCTTTAATCACCGGGAACGTGTAGCAGTATTTCCTGGCGGCGTTGTCGGGAAAGTACCTAAGGGTGGACAATACCGGAAGCAAACCGGATTGATTTAGGGTTGATACATTTCCGACGGAGATGAACCCTAGGTCCGGCATGTATGTGAGGTTGCCTTGCTGTGTTTCGTCGTCGGCGCCACAGTCGAGGAGGAAACGTCTAGGCGGTGGATGGTCGGCGGCGGGGATGAGGAGGGGGATGCTGACGAGCCAGAGGAGGAAGACGAGGACGGACATTGTAGGGAAAGGGGTTGCAGAGAGGAGGAATTGGGAAGGGGGAGAGAGAGAGAGAGAGAGAGAAGGGGGAGATGGGAATGAAGAAAGAAGGTCGGAGATGGGTTTCAGAGGGGGTGACACGTCGAGGGCTGTGCATGAACATAGAGTAATTGAATTGATACTTGACGACCGGGTCACACCATCCTTTTTCGATAGCCATATGGTATGTTCCATCACTAATACAATTTTTTGTTTTTTATTTTTTTTTTTTTTTGGGTGTTTCAATGAAATTTGAAAAATATTTTTTTAAATTAAAATTTTTAATTAAAATATATTACCGACACTATTGTTCTTACTATCGTTATTATCATCACTACCATCGGTACCGCCACCACCACCACTACTATTACTACTATCATTGTCGCTACCGTCACTATTGCTATCACCATTTTTGATATCTTTGCATTTCAACCATCATTGCCACCATTACAATTATTATTATTCTTTTATTGACACTACTTTGCAATCAGACTCCGCCACTATTTTTCCCCCTTTGCATATTTTTGTTTTATTATATATGAACTTTCCTTAACAAATTTGATAAAAAAAAGTATTCTATAATAGTTATATTTATTTTTTACATTTTATATTTTTAATGTTAGTGATTTATTAATTATTATTTTATTATTATATTATTTATAACTATAATTAACATTATTCACGCAAAGTTTAGGAACAATTTTCAATATTTATTCATCTCTATATATTTTTTATTAAAAAATAAAAAATAAAAAAACTCATCTCCCCGCTTCCTCTCAATTTCTAATTTTATGAATAATAGTTATATTTGGGTGATCAGCTTATTTAGTTATAAGCAAATAAGTCAAAACATAAATAAATTACTTCGTTTGAGTAACATAAATAAGTCACTTTGTTTGACTTATTTTTGACTTATTTAGCTTATTTGCTTAAATAAGTCATTTTATTTGGATAATTTTTGACTTATTTAGTTTATTGATTTATTTGCTTAAAATTTAACTTATTTGGTTCATTTAGATAACATAACTTATTTTTGACTTATAAATTAAATAAATTAATAAATCATGTTACCCAACCAGGTCAATATATTTGGTATAGTTGAGAATATTTAGATTTCCTCCAAAAATGAAAAATAAAAACAAGGTTATTGAAAATAATTTTAGTTTGAAGAAAAAGCGGCTGTAGCTCAGTGAATAGAGCGTTTGTTTCCGAAGCAAAAAGGTCATAGGTTCGACCCCTACCTGACGCGCTCTTAAGTGTACTTTTTTATCATTTCGCCCTCTGTTGTTTGTTGTTGCCTCTGTCAAGTGTTAACGAACCCAAAACCCTTGCTTTCCATTATCTTCTTAATTTTTTCCCCGCACTGGTTAAAAACCGTAGTTTTCGTTTCCGATTAACAAGGAGATATGAAGGTCTTCGAGATCAATGGAAGCACTCTCTCTCTCGCCCTCTTCACCGACGTCACCAACGCCAAGTACTCTCTCTCTCTCTCTCTCTCTCACGACCGAAGATTGATGCTTATCAAGTAATTTTCTTGCATTACACTTTCAATTTGTGATGGAATTACTTCATCTGTGTCGTTTTTATCTGATGAGGGGATCAGATTTTGCATTCATCTATTAGAAATATGTGGTCTGGGATTAGTTCTATTCATCTAGAGCCTAGAGGTATTCGACTAAGAGTAATTGGCTCATGATTAGGTGATACAATATTCAATTTTATGGGCCATTCTGGACAATCTTAGAAGGCTAGAAGTTAGATTTGTTGGTTGGTTGGTTGGATTTATGGTTTTCTTAGGAGCTGTGAAGAGCTGGTGGTTGTTGGGTGGTTGAATTTCTATATCATGATTTGGTTTTTTGGTGGTTGAATTTCTATATCATGATCTACTCGCTTGTTTTTCGAAAAAATTAAGAATTGAAAAATTGGGTTATACTGAAAATCAATTTAAAAAAAAAAAACCAACGGATTGATTGGTTTGTTTTCTCCCTATTACAATTTTATGGTTTTCCTAGCAGCTGTGAAGAGTTGGTTGTTGTTTGGTGGTTGAGTTTCAATATGATGATCTACTTGCTTGTTTTTCAAAGAAAAAAAAATGAAGAATTGAAAATCGGTTTATACCCAAAACCAACAGCCACAGTTAGCTTCGAAGACCATTGGCTCTGCAAAATCCCAAAATCTGCACGGTTCATGTTGGAATCAAAACATACAACCTTTTGATATACAGTAATAAATGAGTACTTTAGGGAACCTTGGAGTTCTCTCTCACTCAATCTTGCATCTAAGGCTGAGTTGTCATTCTTGCTAACTGAGGATCGCTTAATATGTCCGGACTCGTAACCATTTGACCGTGGACACAATCCCATTGGGACTGTGATCCTAACCTTTTTAAACAATTCTAGTTTAACCTTGTGTTATTTCAAATTTCACCGTGTTACACTAATTATCCAAAGCTTCATCCTTAAAGCCTCAGCTGTAATCATCATGTCGTGGTCTATTAGTCATTTTTCTACGAATTATGGTTTGATGAGAATGCTTCAAAATAAAAGAAAGAAAGAGCATGCTTTATCTGATGACATTTTGCTTATATTTGATGGTGAACTGATTTGCAATCAATGTCCATGTGGATTTTCCATGCGGATTTTTCTTGTTTATGGCGATGTTTGAAGAGGAGCTTTGTGATTTATAAGCTCCCTTATCTTACAGAGAACTCCTGGATTTGATGCAAGCTGGTACCCTTGAACTGGAAGTAGCATTTCTTAATGCATCGCTCGTAGGTTTATTGTTTTTCTTCTCTATGGCGCTCTGCTGAGCTGATCTTCAATAGGCTTTCTCTAATGCTGACTTCTCTTAACAATCCTGACAGATTCCGGATATTTTCCCTGTTCTAGCATCTGCTCATAAGACACTTCTCGCCAAGTCCCGGGAGTCCTTGACAACACACACTCTTCATTCCGAGCTTGTTTACAACTATTCAGGCTCTAAGCATGTAACTGCTATGTTGATTTAACTTTAGTTCACAGTTCAACCTTCCAGAGTTTGAATAGATTCACTCCTAGTCTCTTTTTCTATTTTTTAAATGACTAGATCACAGAATCCTTGAAAAGGTGTGGCATCTCTGAAAGCTCAACTTACATTCTTGTGGCTCGTTTTGGTGCTTCTGTTGAGGAGGTGAGACCATAAGCGCATCCCTTGACCCTTGTATTGCCAAAGTTTTTTAGTTTGGTAGTCTAGTAAAAGGGCAAATTCGATATTCGATTAGATGAAAGCCATGGAGAATCTTATCAATGGGAAAGAGATTGATTTGGAGGAATTACAAGGAAGAGCAAACCAAGCCCAAATACAAAAGGTTCGTGTATATGGTGATTACTTTCTTTTTGTCTAAATACTGCTATGTTTGGTTTACTGGGGTGAACAGTGGGATGTAATGATGATTCCGTCATAAAAACAATTTCCATTTAATGTAACCGGAATTCCAACACAGATACCAAGGAATTGACATTCCATTCCTGTACAAAATCATGCCATTAAACCAAACACTATCTAAAAGTAATCACTATTCCTCCATTTAGAAAAAAATGAAAATTTTAACTCAGATACCAAGGAATTGTCATTCTATTCTTATACGAAGAATTTTATTGAACCAAACACTACCTTTCTGCTTTACCTTGTGCACTTTTATTGATTTGCTAACACAGTCCATGGTTACACCATTTCAGCACTACAAAATTTCTGGCCTGGAACTGGGGATATCTTCTCTTGCAGATGCTATAACATGCAGGGTTGCTGCCCGCGATGCCTTGTGAGCATGGGCGGACGGAGGAGGGCGGGCAGGGGCCATGACCCTTTATTGTTAAAATTGCATTATTTTTAAATATTAATCTGTATTACTATAATTATAAGCGGATCTTTCAGTGATTTTCATGAGTTTTTGCCGCGATCTTGGTTTCACCACTGCTTTGAGGAGAGAATAGTTAGACTCTGGTTATAAATCTTGAATTCAGCCCGTCTGTCTGAGTGTATTGCCCTCTTTGTATACCATGGTTTTCTGGCATTGAAATCTAGAAGCATTGATGAAGTTTATAGTAAAAGGTAGTGTGTTTTCAAATATGATCTTTTTATTTTACTTTTTACTTGGCTTTTTTTGGGTAAATTAGTTAGGTCCATGTGTTGGACCGTATAATTTATTTAATACATCTTCATACTTTTTAAGTTTTTAAGCCTATTATTTTGAAAACCTTATTAGATAACATTCTCTATTTTAATGTTTTCTGAATAAAATTAGTTTTATTAGTCAAAACACTTTCCCGTCCGGTAATGTTTATATTTTTTGTTTTTGATTTTTTGTAAACTATAAATAAAAATTTACACTTGTTTTGTAAATAAGTTTTGATTGTATTTTTTTTCCCACTATGTCCGACTATTACATTTGGCTACCAACTTTGATCACCATCTGCGATCACGACATTTGGCCACTCCCTTCGACTATAGTCTCTTGTCACCATCTCCGATCATTATATACGATCTTTGACTATCACTTTTAATCACCATCGCTACCTCTAAATATCGTTTCCGGTTAACACTTTCGATCACCATCTCCAACTACTACTTTCGAGCACTATTACTACTTCTTACTACCATTCTCGACTAACATTCTCGGTCACCATCATTCACCCACCACTTCCGACCACTGTCTCCAACCATCACTTTCAACCACTACCGCTATTTCTTGCTATCATCGCCAACTAATACCTTTGACCATCACTTTTGACCACTACATTCATTTGCAACCTCCAATTATAACTTTCTAAACATTTATGTGCTAAATATATTTTTTGTTTTTATTTTTTTATAAAAATAGATAAAAATATATTTTTTATTTTTTTATAAATAAAAAATAAAAAATTATAAGCGTTACCAAACAGGATTGTAACAGTACTACCATATACCACTCATCACATTATTACCACTTTCATCAACAATTGTGGCTGATCATCCATGATTTGTTTTTCAGCCACACTCCGATGACTTTTCAGCGATTTTTCAACATCATCCATTGACTTTTGACAAATTCAAAATAGGTAAATTTTATTATTTGTTACAGTAGCATCCATGCATAATATACAGTTCAATAGTGGCTATATTCAAATGGTAAATTTTATTTATGTTATAAAATTACTCTATAAAAATGTTTTAGTTTTTTTATATTTAAACAATTAAACTTGTTTAAAAAATGTCGTCGAAACGGGTTGCCCGGAGGTGCGACAATCACCTGATAGAGGTGTTGAGATTGGTTGATGGCTGTAGAGAATAACTCGTAGATATGTTGAGGTGGGTACATAGGTATAAAGAGCAACTGGAATATACGCCTAATAAAATTTGATCAGATTAAGCCAGTTCTTTTGTTTTAAGTCAAATAAAAAAAATATATATTTAATAAAAATAAAAAAATATATTTATAACTTTTTTTTTACTTAAAATTTTTTAATTTTTTTGTCTTATTGTTTATCTGAAAATTACTTTAAGCCAAATAAATTTTTGGCCTTTAAATCACTTTTAAATTAATTTTATATTTAATATAGATTTTTTTTTATAAATATTGACAAGAAAGTTTTAGAAATATATATATATATATAAATAGATGTGTATAATAAAAATTAAAATCTTTTTAAAAATATAAAAAAAAATTTAAGTTAATAAACAACAAGGCAAAAAGATTAAAAAGCAAAAAGCTAGGTTGGCAAACAAAAAGAAGATGGATGTATGGCCACCACTTCCTTTTTTTAAGGTTCTATTAGGGAATAATCTATTTATATTTGTCTTATTCTTTTTGGGATTTAGTTTACTTTTTTAATATCTTGATTAAATGTATACACTTGTAAAATCCTTAAGCTAAAAAAAAATAAGAAAAAGAAAATAACTTTACAAACGATCTAAG
>JAOTRH010063415.1:0-18436 GCA_034768845.1 Heliamphora exappendiculata | reverse complement strand
ACGATATGCATATATCCCAGTTTTATGATCCAAGTGAGACGCTGAAGCGTTTCAGTCTCCTAAAGAGATAAGCTTTAATAATCATATTTCATATCTTATTCATGTATCCTGATTGCATAAGGTTTTTCTAATACTGTGCGATATATGGGCATATCATATATCAGTGTCAAATGTCTCAAAAAAGCTATCAAAACAGCCTCGGGAGAGAGAAAAAAAAACCGTTGGCCACCACCAGCCAGCAGGTGCCGCCTTGTGTCGCCACCTTCAGGTGGCTTTTGCTGTTTCATCCGAGCTCAATTTTTGATGATTTTTATACCGAAAGAAATCTCTCAAAAAATAAAATTTTTGTGTCAAAAACTTTTCTTGAAAACAGCCCAAAAAATTATCGAAAAAACTACCCGAATAGCATGCCACTGCCCCACCAGCGCCACCGCCAAAACAGTGCTCTGTTTGGGCTTTTTCCATTGCTTCTTTCACGTCAATTTTTTTTAAAAAAAATAGCTCAAATATCCAGCCATATGATACTTCGAAGAACGCCTCGAAACCAGTCTCAAAACACCCCCCGAACAACGCCGTCGCTTCGCCTGTTTGCCATTTGTTTGTGCAGTGTTTTTATCCTAGTTTTGTTTTATGATTTTTGGATAGTATTTTAAGGAATATTACTTGCTATTTTATACAAAAAAAAATGACCCGAAATATCATCAAAATCGTCGCCAATCCGCCGTCGGCAAAGCTGGCCGTACCGGACAATGTTTAATGAATTTTTCCACTATTTTGACTTATTTTTGATGCTATTTTTAATGCATAAATATTGTAGAAATCTCACTGAAAAAATATTTAAAATTGATAAAAAACTTACTGCGATCCGTTGTCCGTTAAAAACTCGAAACCACCGCCGGTGCCGCCTTCGTCTTTCGTATTCTTGGATATTCAACATGTTCTTAAATAATCTAAACAAATATTTTAAAAATAGAAACTAGTTATTACATCGATTCTATATCTCAAAGACTCAGATTTGATCTATCACAATCAACCCCCGTGATTAAAAAAAATAATTATTCAAAACTATTTAATCAAATATGAAATAAATGACGATCATAAACCCAGAATTAGAACGCTTGCAAATTCAAGTTAACACAGTTCTAAAACTACACAACCCCGATAATCGTAAACAAAACACAAAACAACTCTAATACCAATTGTTGGAGGAAAAACTGCCAAGATCATTGTTTTTACAAGTAATTTTTTTAAAAAAATAACTGGATAGGTAAATGCCGAAACGGGCTCCAGATAAAATTTTTGATATCGAACGATCAAAAATAAAACCCATGCAACTAAAGTTAATTTAGAAGAATACTTTTTTACCGATCAAATCTTCAACTACATTTTTGATTCCGAGTTGAAGCTCCTGTCAGACCTTCTACTATATTCTCTTATGTGATTCTTGATTGTAGTGTGGGCTACAATCTATTAAGAACTTGTACCGTAAGAATCTGGATAGCTTTAGTCTTGAAAAACAAGTTATGAAACTAGTTCAGTTTACTCGCATATTTATAGAGCTATAGCAGGGTCCTGTGGAGTAATTACGAGTAAGACTTCCAGTGGAACACAGACACTCATCAGCGGTTTTCGCAATTAAGCAAACATTATAACGGTATCAGCAATTATAGAAAACTAGCAACGATTTCTGTAATTTTTATAAAATACTGAATTACGGTTCACACTACTAAAGAACTATTGTTGCACTTTGTCCCATATTCTCAAGACCTTCTTGCATTGAGCTCCTGTTATTAAATACTTAACATTTCTCTCCACGTTAAGATTTTCGATACTCTCCAATTAAATTTAATTAATGACAATTTAATTTAATCGACATTTTGTAATTTTTTAAGTCCTTCCGCTTAACTTATTTGACTACCGAAAAATTAAATTCACCCGCAGGATTTGGCCCGATGAAAACTAATAAGCTTCCTTAAGGAGGTATCGTCAATCTCTATCTTTCGGAATGTGAATTCTGTCAATAATTAATATTCATCATATAAATAATAGCACTATCCAACTCACCAGGAATATAGACTCATATAAGATCGCACACCCTAATGAATCAAAACAACGAATATTAAATATACACAAATCAATTATTATTTTAGGATTAAGAGTATAAGCACTATTCATAATAACTTTGGAGTGCGAATTAATTTATATAGTTAGTATAAAATTAATTATCCAAAATGTCTCATTCAATACACACAAAGTGTACTAGCACAGAGACTCAGAATAATAGACGACCCTATTATCTGTTCCCCGTAATCAAGACAGACCTACTAAAACTCTGTGCTACAATCGTACCAATGGTATGTCTTTTTCCATATAAACTGTGAACATAAAACTTATATTCTACAAGAACTTAAAATCTAATTTTCTGTGTGCAATCTGTACTTTACACAATATATTAAATACTATACAGAATATTGGACATCCATGCATAACATTAAAAAATGATATACATATATTGCTCATAAATATTTTTATAAAATACAAAATTAATTTTATTAAAAATAAAATTAAATACTAAAAACATAATTTTCAGTATACCAACCCTAACACAACCTACCCAGGCACATGATCCACCAATGGAAACTCACTACGCTCAATTGAACCCAAGAGGAAAATACTTTTTGAAAACGCACTTTGCATCCTTTATTTTCACAAAAACTATTTTCTCCAAAATAATTTTAGAAATGAGAGTTAAACCATTAAAAGGAAAGACTCTTGGGGCTTCCATTTTATCACAAAAGAGGCCCCAGAATGGAACTCGGACGATGGATACTTTTTATTTAAGAAAACAAAATTTCATGCCGAGCCAAGGTTGGACTCACCATCGCTTGAGCGGCCACCTGGCTGAGATAAAATCCTTCATCTCGGGTAATAGACCGCTCGAGCGGACCCTTACCTCAGACCAAACCAACAAAAACTAGTTTTAAGAAAATTAAGTTCAAACCACCACTTCTCTCAAGAAAAAGAGTTTTAGGGTATAAAACATTATTAAAAACAGCATTACAACATATACATATAGTCAAAAACTCATACCAAAACCTCCCAAGAGGGTTAACTTGGATCAAATCATCCATCAAACTCTCAATTTTCACACAAATCCCACAATTCATAAAACTCAACCCTAAAGAAGTCATGATCTTCAATTTCCATAAGAAACTCAACACAACAATTTATATCCCTCATTTCACTCAATTAAACCTCCAATTTCTCATTCTAACTTAATTATTTACCAATCCCAAATCTTATTCTTCCTCCCATAAGGTTTTCAAAATTAGATCAAGATTCAACATCCATTAACTCACAACTTCATGAAACTCATACATTTGCACAAATCATCACTTAGTTCTTTTCAAACAACAACCCACAATATCCATAGAATTAGGATTTCAAGAAAAATAGGGTTTTTTGTTTATTTCTAAAAAATAAATAAAATTAATCTCATATCTGTAGATGCTTTGAGGGAGCGTGTGGGGGATGCATTAGATATCTATTATTTTTTTTAGAAAATACTTTTTTTTCTTTTTAGAACAAAAGTCCAAGATATCTGAGTATCCTTTTTGAAAAATGAAGTTGCAACTTAATTTTTGAGGTGTTAGGAACCCTTTTCGCCTAACCGTAAGGTTAGCCTTTACTTTTCAATGTTGATTCTAATTGTAAACTTTTTAAAGGTAACATATACGGAATAAGAGGTTAAAGAGAGTTCAGACAAAAACAAGCAATGAAACAAAAAAAAATCTGACTACGATCCTAGGGTCATGCAACTTGATTATTATTTCTAGATATGCCACACGTATTGTTTGAGCAAAGTAAAGGAAAAAACATGCAAATAAGCGATAAACTAACGAACAAGAGCCTAAGGGTCATCCAACAATGTTTCTGTTCCTATTATGCTGTAAATAGGCTGTATAGAAGAGACTTAAGCACCATATTTAAGTTACTAGTCATGCACAAAACTCACGGCTGTAGCAACTAATGTTGCGGCCGTGACAAAAATAGGGTTACCGCGAAGAACAGAACAAAACTATCTCACGACCGTGACAAATAAATGTTGTGGGCATGGTTTTTAGGAGGTACAGAAAGGGTATATACATCAAATGTGGCTTAAAACAGGCTTCAATGAATAGGATATGCAGGACAAAGACCAAAATCTATTGGTTTTAGGCTAGATCTACCATCCTTCATCCTCTATGCAAGCAATAACTCTAAACATATTGTACAAGATATCAAAAAATGAATAATAGAGAGCTTAAAACACATTTACATGCTACTGATCTCAACTAAACCTCATGGCCATAACAACTGGTATAACGGCTGTGACCAACATAAATGAAAATGAGACGACCGTAGCATTTACACAACCTCAAAATCATACAAATATGAAGGTATATAGAATGGAAGCTATGACCCATTTGATCTAGACCAGATCTACCATCCAAAACCAAATAGAAAGATAGACATAGGTACAAAAAGAGAAAATATTAAACAGAGCAACAAAAGCATGTACAAACTTGAAATGAATAGATAACAGGGAGTTTTGAAGAGATTTTTGCATTTTTAGCCTTAAAAGAATGCCACAGCTATAACAACAAGATGTTGCAGCCGTCCATATAAAGATGTATAAATGTAGCGGTGCCTATTCAAAAGATACGGCAATTACTGTGGGTTTAACAGAATATACGACTGCGATATAAGAAAGTTATGGCCGTGATGTTCTAAAATCTCAATAAGCTTTTAATGTGTTCGGTGTGCTCATGAGCGTCGAAACAGAACGTAAACAACTATAAATATATTGAAATGATCGTACTGTTAGTAATGAGGGCTATGAACGTACTATTAGTAATGAAAAACTTAGAGGAAATGAATATTTACATTGAAATGAATGATAAACAAATAATAAAACAATGGAAACCTTATCCACGACACCCAGAGGGCTATCAATGTACTGTTAGTAATGAAAAACTTAGAGGAAATGAATATTTACATTGAAATGAATGATAAACAAATAATTAAACAATGAAAACCTTATCCACGACGCCCTCAGGGGAAGAAAATGAGGATTTAAGAAGAGTCGTGGGATTCTAAGATTATCTTGCATGAATATCTACCTAAAATGGCCCCTCGGTGGTGAGAATACGATACCTCCAAACTAATATACGTGCTCTAACAACTCCTATGTGACAAGAAAGAACACAAACGAGGCTCGAAAAGTATAGGATGAATGAAAGAATATCGGGTGGGGAAGTATTTTGGCAGAGCTTTGGTATCCAGGTATGTCTCTCTCTTATTTTTGCCTGGACTCGCTGCCAAATTATAGGCAAGGCGAGCAATACAGACCCCTCCTGAGATGCTACTACATGTTCAAAAAGGGGTAATAATGACGGCTGCTACCTTTTTACTTTTGTACAGTGCCGATCGCTACCTTTATGGTGGTGACAAGGACAACCGTGACTTTCAAAAGTCATAGCCTGGGTAAAAAAGAAACGATCGTGATAAAAAAAGTCACGACTTGTTTTAGGGCTTTCAAAACAGTCACGACTGTGAGAGTAAGGACACGGCCTATTCTAGGGTTTTCAAAAAGGTGGTGGCCATCTGAATTGGGATGTCACGACCTGAAGGTTGTTTAGAGTTTTCGGGTTCAGAGCCATATTCCTGATCTTGCTTGATTAGAAGTATCTTTGAGCATAATTCTCATACTTTCATCATTTGGGCACATTTGATATGGGTGCCTAAGATTCGGTTTAGTCAGATTGAGGTGTCTACAATATCTAAGCCATTTATTTAAGATTGGTTAAGATCCTACCTTTTGGGTTAAAAACCCAAAGCTTTAACTCTACCCAAATACCTATGGGAGGACTTGAACTTGCCAAATTAAAAGTCTACCCAGTTAGGAACGTAGTTCTCAACTCCTAGATCAACCTTTGTTCTTGTAAAAATGTCACGCCCCAAACTCCGGGTCACGTGAAATACCCACAAACAACCATATAAAGACCTAACCCGATGTTTACTCACAAAGTAAAGCATACATGCATTAAATATATCTGCAAAAAAAGCTTCCATTATAGGGTTCCAACACCGAAAAATATGTTATAAGCATACATGATCAAAAGAACAAAAAGGAAGACTACAGATCTTTCGCCTCTAATCGGTAACCCCGAATCAACCTGCGATACCAGAAAAACGTTTCAAATTTCATACCGTGAGCCAAAGCTCAGCAGAAACAAAACAAGCATGAAATATAAGCTAAATATGCTAAGAAACAATGTGCGGCTTTTGACTCGCCTTCAAGCCTTAAAACAGTTTTCACAAACAAATGGAATGCAAGGATAAGAACCATTTTTGACTCACAAAAGCCTCAAAAACGGTTCAAAATTTTTTTTATATCACGACTCACACGAGTCTTAAAAACAGTTTAAAATTGGTTTTACTCATCCCACAATGCTTCACATACAATCCATGTACCTTCAAGGGGCTTTCACTGAGGAACCACTGCCTAACCTAATACACCTTCTCAGACTTTCACCGAGGGACCTCAACCCCAATTAATCCACCTTCTCGGACTTTCATCAAGGGACCACAGTCCCACCTCATGCACCTTCTCGGACTTTCGCCGAGAGACCGTAGCCCCAATTGATCCACCTTCTTGGACTTTCACCGAGGGACCGCAGCCCCAAGTAATGTATCGTTAACCAGAGTTAACATTAACAGAACCATATATTCGTCCATCACATTCCATACACATATACATAAATAGACCAGAGTTTTAATGCATAAGATCACATACCAATGCTATATTTCTCAAAACCATGTCACATGCTACACATGCAACTCACTCTACACATACGTCTCATGCAACACATTTATCTCATGCAACACATGCATAAATGAACCCAAAGTTCTAGATACAGCATGATCACATATAACCATATATAAAAATATAATGTTTTACATAACGGCACCACGTGCCACATAACCCGCCACGACACCCATGCCATACAACCGAAGGTCAACCCAAACCTCCCATACTAACCACCATGCACACAACCGTGCATCGACAACCCGCATCTAACCACGCATCTAACCACATCACCCCGAGGATGACAACCAGACGAACCACCACGGCTCACCACGACCAACCAAGATGAAAAATGACCTACACCCCTCCTCATGAGTCTAGTCGACAGAACCCCATAATTCAATCAACTAAAATGCCACTAGAGGAGAGCCAGTCAATAGAACCTCGCAATCCAACTGATCGAAAAACCACCACAGCCACTAAAACAACCAAAAAATGCCCCACGCAAGACATCAGTCGACTTGACCCCCACCTAGTCGACCCAAACAAGCTATTGGAATTTCACAAAATTCTCTAAAAGCACTGGTCAATCGAATCACCTCCTTGATCCAGTTGATTAAACCCCCAAAACCACGATCCAGTCGACTGAATTGCCTAGTTCAGTCGACTGACTCCAGGCAGAACTCAACTTCGAGCTACTAATTTAGCCCTCAAGAACCCAAAATGAAGTCTAAAAACTCCATTTTTAACACCCTCGAACGTACCCTAGCCCAAGACTACTACAAAACCTCAAAAGGAACCCTCACAACTCGATTCCATCCAATCAAAAATAACACAACGCCCGTTTAAACCAAAACTTAACCCTTGAAATGACAAATGATTTTTCATGCATTTTTGGCCAGTGAAAACACAGTTACTCGTAACACCTTTATAAGACATGAAAATCTAGGATCTTACCTCGTTGAGTAAAAAACTCGAAGCCTCAATCAACGGGCAACACCGAACTTCGTCAAAATAAAATTTCGTCAAGATGGATGCAAAGCCCACCGTGCCAATAACAAGAATCAACTGTTGGATCGTCGAAAATCGAGCCCCGAGCCCTCGAGAAGTTAGAGAGAAGGCAGTGAGAAAAAAGGAAAATTTAGCTGAGAAGTTTTGAAAATATCTAACGCCAGATATTTATAGGCCAAGAAAATATTTTTTTTTAAAATTTGCAACACAATGCCCAACGGCCTTGGGAACCAACCCCACATGCATCTCTAAATCCAAACATGCATATAAACATGTCTGAACATGCTGCAACAAAAACAATAAACACGCGTCGAAAAATGTAAAAAAAAAAGAAAATGGGTCACGGTCTTACAACTCTACCCCCTTAAAGGATTTTCGTCCTCGAAATTCAGTACAAGGTCGAAAGAAAACATACCGTTAATCGCAATCGACACATGTATGAGAGATGGTCAGCTAAACCATTCCTAGGATATAGTCAAACAAGGTCAGGCATCCTAAACAATGGCTAACTATCTCAAAGATACAAGATCTACAACTCACCCCAACCTCACATCCTCACCAACCACTATCTCAACATTAGCCCAAAATTACCAACTTCCTAAACAAGAAATGTCGAACACTGGCCTAAAAGTTGCATATTCATAAAGTACCCCTACTCACTGGAGTCATAGCCGCATCATCAGGTACAATCAATGCCTTAAAAGAACTAGGACCTGCAAGGACATACACTCGACCCTACATCATCCTGGTCTGCCCGCCATAGCCCGCCACTGTCAATTGCCATACTGACTGAACTGAAGTTCCCCCATCTGCAACCCAGAAAGTCTGAACTGTGGGGTGCTACTGTCGATCCTACACATATGAACTCACTGGTGTGCCTGTACACTGCCTCATTGAGGGCAGTTCCTACGAATATGTCCCGGCTGGCCATATCCAAAACAAATATGTAGCTCCCTCCCCTATGACTGAATCTATGAACCCTGGGACTGCCTCGACTATGGGTAATCCACCGCACGATGCCCCAGCTGCCTACACTGATAAAAAATTAACTCCCTCTCCTTTGGCCTCCCAGATGAAGCCATTGATGGTGCTGGTGCTGGTGCAGAGCACTGCTGTGGTAATCCAGATGGATGAAAACTAAGGCTAGACGACTTATACCTCTTGCCAAAACGCCCACCTATTGTGCCTCTATCGCACCCTACAGTGTCATGGCCTCCGTGAAAACTCGAATCTCAATCAAAGTGTTCTCAACCCTCGCTGTTGCTTCCACTAGCTCTGTAAAAACATGCAGCCCCATCCCTGCTACGCGATCCCTAATCGCTGGCCTTAAGTCTCGCTCAAACCTCATCGACCGCAACTCGTTTATACTCACCAACTCTGGTGTAAAATGAGACAGGCTAGTAAACCTGGCCTCATACTGCATAATACCCATCGCTCCCTGGGTGAGAGCATAGAACTCCTCCCTATACAAGTCTCTCGATGAAGCTGGAAAATATTTCTCCAGAAAAACCCATCTGAAAGCTGCCCACGTGCCCTTTACAGTATTTTTGGCATATTTTCACCACTCGTAAGCATCTCCTCTCAATTGGAAGGTAGCAAAAGGAACCCGCAAATCGTCCTCTACTATCTGCAACGTATTAAGGATCCGAGTCACCAGCTCCAACCACTCTTTACTACTGTAGGATTAAGGTCTCCGACAAAGATAGGAGGATCCATACGCCTGAACTCCAGCATCGCCACCATTTCCCTCAACTCGGGCTCTCTCTCTCCCCCTAGCGGTCTTAACCAGCTGCTGGATGGAACCAACCAGCTCACGTAGTAAGTCAGTCGCGTCCATCGGTCCCTGGGGAGCATTTGCATCCCCAGTATCAGGAATAGGCACATCCCCTTAGCCAAAACCACAACCACGGCCTCAACCACGACCTCACTCTCTCCGCATAGACATCACGCCTATATGAAAGAAACACAGAACATAAGATGTAGCACATCACGTGAACATAAGCACTAACTGCATAAACATGTTAACGCGTAGTCACATAAGTTCATGCTAAACATGTAATAACCTGATTTTTTTTAAACTTTTAGTGCACACTAATTATTTTTTTTGACAATAATCATCTAAAAGTAAATATATATATATAAACAAGATACATTATCTAATGTATAGATACATTATACATTAGAATTAAAATTTATATACATTATACATTAGGATTATATTATACATTAGATATATTATACATTATAATGCATACATTATATATACACTAAGTATTGCCCGTGCCTAAAGACACTATCACAATTTTTTTAAATTACTTGTGTATTTTAATAATTTTTTTAAAGCCTTATATTATTATGAATAACCCATATTAAAAAACACTAAATGAAAAAAAAAGTATAATAATTAGATAATTATTCTAAGTATTCAATTTTAAAAAAATAGCAAAATTCCCCCTGTTTTTTGAATTATCCCACGATTTGACCGTTCACAAAATAACTTGTAATAAAAGTAAACAACACAATATACACAGGCTCAGCCTAGATCCCAACAACAAATTAAAAAGGAAAACTAATCAAAACTTAGTATTGGAGATTTTCAATTTCAGAAACTAATATAGACTAAATCATCATCTATACAGTATTTTATACCTTTAGTTTTGGTTCAAAGAAGAGATATTAAATTGGAATGGAAGAATAATAGCTTTTCTTCTCAAACACCGCAAACCTAAATATGCCCTCCCAAAACACTTCCTTTAAATAATAATCAGACAGTTGGAATTTCTAAAAGTTTCTTAAAATTTTTACACACTAAAAAGCAATATAAGTAGTGAAAATATATATTAGCTTATTAAAAAAGAACACTCTAAATGTGTACTTGAGCATTGAAATTGTACAGGCAAGTTTATTACATTTTAACAAATTTAGGAAATACAGCCAAAGTCAACAACAATGCTAAAGGCCAAAATATAAACCCAAATAACCTGATAGAAGAGTTACACAAATATAAGCCCTATAAACCCCTTTAACTCTTTTCAAGATAGAAAGTTTGCTTCTTTTTTGCTTATTCAATTAGTATGAACTTCTCCGTCATTCACCATAACCAGTGGATGATGGATAGCTAAAGAACTAATTCTAAAAAAAGAAAGAAACGATTAAACTATATATAAATACATTGCATCATGAAGAAGAAATCTTTGTCTATTAACCTTCAAATGCATTCGATTAAAGAAATTTATTTGAACGCATCGCCAGTTTAGTTCTTAGCAAACACATTAATAATGAGTAACATATATGCGCGTGCAAGTGGTGCTTTCTGTGCCTGTTGTTCTATTGTGATTCATCAAAATAGACTAAAATAAAATACCATTTAAATGCATATGGGAGCGTAAAAAATGTATGATTACTAAATTCAAGTCATTTGTATCCAATTTACCAAATTCAAAGAATCAAATAGAAGATAAAGTACTGGCATTCCACTTCACATAAAACTAAGAATTGAGTTTGCCAAAAGACAACAAATAAAAAGAGTAGAATTAAGAGATTCAAAACTTCTTTTCTCAATATCATAAGAAACTCTCACAAACAAAGACAAAGAAATGTACCTAAGTGATCTCTGAGAATTTCTTCGGACTCCAAGATGTTATCAAGTTCCCTACGTAAAGAACACTACCTTTATAGGTAACCCCATTCACTGTGAACCCTTCGTCGGTATACCTATAAAAGAAATTCAAACAAATATGCAGCATAAGCCACCCTATCAAAATGCATCCTCCACTGTTTACCCTCCAACTATGGTTGATTTTTCATACAAAAAATACTGTGGTTGATTTTCCATACAAAAAATCAAAAATCTAATTTTTCATCTCCAAACAAATAGATTTATGGCTAATTTCCCTATTTAAAAGAAATAGATTCTCGTATGGAAAACCTGTAATTTGTATGTTTAAAACAAATAGATTCTCGTATGACTCCCCAAGGACCATAATTTGTATGTTTAAAATAAATTTTATATGTTTAAAGTCGATGGAATTAAGTATTTGTAATATTCGACTAAGTGTTGAATATGTGTAGTTTTTGGTAACAAGTGTTAACATCATATTCTATGTCTTGTGTATTTATATCTACAAAGCATGTCATGGTATTTTTTCATCAAATCATGGGTTTATGGAAAAAGAAATTTAAAGAGTATGGTGACGGGGGAGGGTTCATTGTGTCATGAGCCGTCTTGTGTTGTTCCACACCTTTTCTGGCCTTTCGAACGCGATTGAAGAACCGGTCTGACGTCTTTAGCCACATACAAATAGTAGGGCGGGAGCGGATAGATAACGGGGATGGATGGTGGAAGGCATAACGCATGGGAGCACAAATGGTACCGTGGTGTTAGGTACTCGCTTCTGGAAGTGTAGTACAATCTGGGTATGTTCTCTCGGTGAGAACGAAAAATCTTGATATCTCTTGTTATATATCTTTCATTATCATGATCATATAACATGCTTTTAGCTTATGTTGTTAGTTTATTTATTGTTCATACCATGCCTAGCTTGATTTGCTCAACAATTAAGATATAAGTTGTACTTGTTGTATTTGCTCAATCATTAAGTTATAAGTTGTGTTTGTTGTATGATGATATAATTGTTAGAATAGTGGGGTACGGGTTGTTTCTATTGGGTTTTGTAGCTCATGGCATTTTAAATGCCAGATAACCTAATTGGACAAGAAGACGACGGCGCGATTCAAGATGATAATCAAGATGAACAAGTCAGAAAAGAGCAGTCACTGCTGGAGGAAGATGGAGTCAGGGTCCCGAGACTCGTGTATTTTGATAATTGTCTTTAGATTTTCGTTTCTATGCTAGAATTGTTATTTCGTTTTGGAAGAATGTAAGACTTGTAACCGTATTTCTATTGGAAATTTATGAATTTTTCTTTAAGATTATTTATTAGTATTTGTTTTTTTTTTCTTTCTAAAAGAAAATAAATTAAATTCACAAATATTGACGTTTTCAAAATTCGGGGTGTCACAACTTAGTATCAGAGCCAAGGTACACGACACCCTCGAGACCGGGTAATGGGTAGACTTAAGAAATTTTCTTCTTGCTTGTTATGTGCACTATGTGTTAAGTGTTAAATTTTCTTCCTGATAAGTATATGTATGTTAGACTAATCTACATAAGTATATTATCAACCCCTACACAAGATGGCTGACAACAACCAAAAGGGATGGATTTCGGAGGAAGAAGAAGACCCAAGTGAGGAAGAACTTGAGGAAGAAGAAGATCCAAGCGAGAATGAATTAGAAGAAGAGGAACCTTTAGATGAAGATGAGGAACCAAAAGAAGAAATGGAGGAACCGATCGAGGTGATGGATGACGAGGAAGCTCTACAAGAAGAAGTATATAATCTACCGTAGCCTGTCATTGAAGCGTTGGAGCCAAGAGCTATCGAGCCTGGCTGGAGGTACCCCCGAAGGTAGCAACGATTTGAAGCTGGCACCTTAGTCTATGTGATCGTACCACCAATGGTACGATGCGCTTGGAAGACACCTACGGCCTCATACTATTATATGGGACCAGTTCGCGTTATTGGACCAGTATAAGGAAGGTCCTATGAATTAGTATCATTGGTCCATTCGAAATTCTGCAGAGAATTGGAGAAGTCGCCTACCGCTTGGCTCTACCCCCACAACTAGCACAAATGCACAACGTGTTCCATGTCTCATTACTCCGAAAGTATTTAGCCCATCCATCTCACGTGCTGAATTGGGAAGAACTTCAATTGGACAAAGACGCCACTTTTGAAGAAAAATCGGTTGAAATATTAGACCGAAGAGAAAAGATTTTAAGTGGAAAAACTATCTCACTCGTATGCATTTTATGGAGGCATCGAGGAGTAGAAGAATCAACTTGGGAATGAGAGGATGGCATGCGAGCCAACTACCCTCAACTATTTGAAAGGTACAACTTCAATTTCAAGGACGCAATTTTTTTTTTTTGCGGATAGGTTGTAATAACCTGATTTTTTTAAACTTTTTGTCTACACTAATCATTTTTTTTACAATAATCATCTAAAAGTGATATATATATATATATATATATACATATATAACAAGATACATTATCTAATATATAGATACATTATGCATTAGAATTAAATTTTATATACATTATACATTAGATACATTTATAATTAACAAGACACATTAGGTACACTAGATACATTAGTGTATGGTGCATAAGATCCATGTACTCTTCCACTATATATATATATATATATATATGCAAATCTTGACCACTTTCGAAAACACATCTGTATTTTTTTCTCTCAAAAGATATAAAGTAAGAAAGGGAGAGAGGGAGAGGAAAAAAAGGAAGAACACTTAGAAAAAAAATTCCAAGTGTCGGAGACCATACTTGAGGATATTGAACCACATTCTCACATCTTGGTCTTTTCGTCCAACAACTCTAAGGTAGGAATGTAATCCCTTACTTCTTTATTTTTATTTTATATCATTCTACAACTAAAATCCTATCTTGCATGTCGAAATATTGAATAAAAAGGACAAGTTATTTGATGTTCAGTTGTTTTTTTTCTCTTTAAAGAGCCAAAAATAATTATTTTATTAAACATAGCTAGACTTGACTAGGACCTCTAAAATTTTTACTGAAACTTCTAGGATGAGTCCTTGATACGTATAATTTTTCTTGAAGTCAAATTATTTTTCTATACATTTTTAAATTTTCGAATTCAAATTTGGTCCCAAAAGTCATTCTGAACCAGCCACTTTGTTTGAATACCATTTTTTGTACGGAGATCCATTTTGAGTGAACTTGGTATCCAAAGTTATATATATGTGTTAGGATTCTAATAAAACTGGAATAACACAAAAATTATTTAAAATGAGTAAGATACAACGTTTTTACTAAAGAGTGTCAAATCTGGACACTCAATAGTATTATTTTTCTAAATGTATAACAAAATTTTGAACAAGATCAAGTTTCAAGACCTCTTAATATATGTATCTATCACCATATAAAATTTTAGAATCGGTACTTAAGTCTAGAAGTCACTTTTTTTTTAAACGAAGTGGACTGTTCAGTCCAAACTGTGGATTAGATCCAGATTAGACACAATGCTTTAAAACAAAGAAACATGGGCTGTTTTGGACATTTTGGGAAAATACTTAAATCTAAGAAAGTGTTCATAACATAGTTAATTAATTAGATACCAAATATCAAAATCTAATTCATTGTAGTTTATTTTATATGAATGAATTACAGTAGCTAAACGATCATTTACTGTTATATACTTGTTAGCTAGATGATTACCGAAGTTATAATTCATGTAGGTTGTGACTTTATGACTCCCCAAGGACCATAATTTGTATATTTAAAATAAATTTTATATGTTTAAAGTCGATGGAATTAAGCATTTGTGATGTTCGACTAAGTGTTGAATAGGTGTAAGTTTTGGTAACAAGTGTTAACATCATATTCTATGTCTTGTGTATTTATATCTACTAAGCATGTCATGGCATTTTTTCATCAAATCATGGGTTTATGGAAAAAGAAATTTAAAGAGTATGGTGACGAGGGAGGGTCCATTGTGTCATGAGCTGTCTTGTGTTGTTCCACGCCTTTTCTGGCCTTTCGCACGCGATTGAAGAACCAATTTAACGTCTTTAGCCGCATACAAAATAGTAGGGTGGGAGCGTATAGATAACGGGGATGGGTGGTGGAAGGCATAACGCATAGGAGCACAAATGGTACCGCGGCGTTAGGTACTCACTTGTGGAAGTGTAGTACAATCTGGGTATGTTCTCTCGGTGAGAACGGGAAATTTTGATGCCTCTTGTTATATATATTTCATTATCATGATCATATAACATGCTTTTAGCTTATGTTGTTAGTTTATTTATTGTTCATACCATGTATAGCCTGATTTTCTCAACAATTAAGATATAAGTTGTACTTGTTGTATTTGCTCAATAATTAAGATATAAGTTGTGTTTGTTGTATGATGATATAATTGTTAGAATAGTGGGGTACGGGTTGTTTCTATTGGGTTTTATAGCTCATCAAATTTTAAATGCTAGATAACCCAATAGGACAAGAAGACGACGGTGCGATTCAAGATGATGATCAAGATGAGCAAGTCGGAGAAGAGCAGCCACTGCAGGAGGAAGATGGAGTCAGGGTCCCGAGACTCGTGCACTTTGATAATTGTCTTTAGATTTTCGTTTCTATGCTAGAATTCTTATTTCGTTTTGGAAGAATATAAGACTTGTAACCATATTTCTATTGGAAGAATGTAAGACTTGTAACCATATTCGGGTTGTCAACCACTCTTTACCATTGTTTGAATACCATTCTTCCACCTCCAATCGGCAACACCGAATCAACCTGCGTAATCGGTACCTGAATAACGTTTTAAATCCCACACCATGAGCCAAAACTCAGCAGAAACTAGACAAGTATGAAATATAAGCTAAACATGCTAGGAAGCAATGTGCGGGTTTTGACTCTCTTTTAAGCCTTAAAACAGGTTTCACAAATAAACGGGATGTAAGGATAAGAACCATTTTTGACTCACCGGAGCCTCGAAAATGGTTCGAAAACAATTTTATATCATGACTCACACGAGTCTTAAAAACAGTTTGAAATTGGTTTTATCCTTCCCACAATACTTCACATGCAATCCATGTACCTTTTCGGGCTTTCACCGAGGGATCATAGTCTCAACTAATGCACCTTCTCAGACTTTCACCGAAAGACCTCAGCCCTAACTAATCCACCTTCTTAGACTTTCACCGAGAGACCGCAGCCCCACCTCATGCACCTTCTTGAATTTTCACCGAGGGACTGCAGTCCCAACTGATCCACCTTCCGGACTTTTACCGAGGGACCACAGCCCCAACTAATGCACCATGAACCAAAGTTAACATTAATAGAACCATATATCCATCCATCACATTCCATACACATATGCATAAATAGACCAGAGTTTTAATACATAAGGTCACATACCCACGCTACGTTTCTCAAAACCATGTCACCTGCTACACACGCAATTCACTCTATACATGCATCTCATGCAACACATGTATCTCATGCAACACATGCATAAATGAAACAAGAATTCTAGATACAACATGATCACATATAACCACATATAAAAATATAATGTTTTACATAACGGCACCACGTGCCACATAACCTGCCACGACAACCATGCCATACAACCGAAGGTGAACCTAAACTTCCCATACTAACCACTACGCACACAATCATGCATTGACAAGCCGAATCGAACCATGCACCTCACATCGCATCAAACCCATGTCACCCTGAGGATGATAACTAGACGAACCACCACGTCTCACCACGACAAAAAATGACCTACACCCCTCTTCATGAGTCCAGTCAACAGAACCCCATAATTCAATTGACTGAAATGCCACTATAGGAGACCCAGTCAAAAGAACCTCGTAACACAACTGACCAAAAAACCACCACAGCCACTAAAATAACCAAAAACACCCCACACAAGACGTCAGTCGACTGGACCCCCACCCAGTTGACCCAAACAAGCTACTGGAATTTCAAAAATTTCCCCAAAAACACTAGTCAGTCGACTGACCTCCTCAATCCAGTCGACTAAACTACCCAGTTTATTCGACTGTCTCCAAGCAAAACTTGACTCTGAGCTACTTGTTCAGCCCTTAAGAACCCAAAACGAAGCCTCAAAACTCCTTTTTAACACCCTTGAACATTTCCTAGCGCAAAACTACCATGAAACCTCAAAAGGTACCCTCACAACTCAATTCCATCCAACCAAAAACAACACACAACGCCCATTTAAACCAAAACCTAACCCTTGAAATGAAAAATGATTTTGTCATGCATTTTCCACCGGTAAAAACACAGACAGTTACACGTAGCACCCTTATAAGACATGAAAGTCTAGGATCCTACCTCGTTGAGTAAAAAACTCAGAGCCTCGATCCACGTGAAGCACCAAACTTCGTTGGAATAAAATTTTATCTGGATAGATGCAAAGCCCACTGTGCCAATAACAAGGATCAGCTGTTGGATCGTCAAAAATCGAGCTTCGAGCCCCTGAGAAGTTAGAGAGAAGACAGACAGAAAAAGGGAAAACTTAACTGATAAGTTTTGAAAATATCTTTTAAAAATATCTAACGCCAGATATTTATAAGCCACGAAAATATCTTCTTCTTTTTTTGAAATTCGTAACACAATACCCAACAGCCCTGGGAACCAACCCTACACGCATCTCTAAACCCAAACATGCATATAAAGCAAATAAAGAATGCTTAATTTACATTAGTTTCAAATTAATTTCTCGTAAATTATCCGCATAGGCTTTAATCCACACAAAGTAAATAGAGAATGCTAACAATCACACAAGAACACAAGAATATACATGGTTCAGCTAGCTGCCTATATCTACGAGCGAGTAGGAATAATCCACTATGAATAATAAGGATAACAAAAACAAACTGAGCCTCTCTCTATACTCTCTGGTCTCTAATTGTGCCCTCTCTCTCTCTCACTCTATA